>JASCZI010091472.1:1534-12560 GCA_036250425.1 Stylosanthes scabra | reverse complement strand
AAAAAAAAAAAAAAAAAAAAAAAAAAAAAAAAAGGATTTTGAGTTCAACTTGAATCACTTTCGGCCATATCCATGTGACCATGTCTCTTCTTTCTCTACCTTAGTCCTTAGGTGGTTAGAGAGAATTGAAACCTCATATAGGAGTTTGTGGGAATTTCATTTTCATATGAGCCTCATGTCTATCTGTTTCTCTCTTGTTCGATCATATGCATGCAAACCTAAATTAATTATCCACGTAATATATATTTTATTACTCATACTAAGATTATAACTAAAATATATATATGTAAAATAATTAATAATTTTCAACTATCATCAAAGATGAGTAGCACATTGAAGACCAGCACCTAAAAAAAACTTTATAAAATTTTGAATTTCTTATCATATGAACTAGTTTTTGTGGTGATAATTCTCTCAAGGTTTTGTAGCTCATAATAATGATGTTTTTATTGAGAGTCGGCCAATTGAAAGGTCTCCTATGAAGGGTTTTGACCTACAAAAAATTAATTGCAACTAAGTAAAGTATCATAAAATGAAGCCATTTGAATGGCAATTTTTAAAGGAAAGTCCTATGTCAAAGGATTAATATTTGAAAAGAACTTTATAAGATTTTGAACTCTTCTACCACATGAGATAGTTTTTGTGGTGATCAGAGACGAACCTAGAAGGGGGCGAGCATAGGCCTCGGCCCCCAATATTTTAAACATCAATTAATAAAAAGGTTGTTATATAATAAATTATATAGTTTTTTATTTTGTATTTGAAAAATGATATTACACTAAAAACTAAATTGTTATACATATATTTAATTTATTATAAGTAAAAGTTTAATTCAAATATTATTTATCTTTAATAATTATAAAAAATTAAAAATATTCAAAAAAATTTTAACCAAATATATTTTATATCTAATAATAACAAAATGACAAGGGACAATATCCAAACAAAAAAGAACTTAGGATAAAAATTACTGTTAAATTATTTTTCAATTAGATAAAATTTTCAATGATTTAGATTTTATGATATAAAATATTATCGTTTATTAATCAATTCTAAAAAATTCGTCAATAAAAAAATAAATACATACTTTTTATAATTTAAAATATATTTTTATTATTATATTTTTTTATTATATTTTAAATTATATAAACTAAGTTATTTATAAATTTTACTTTTATATTATATATATTTTGCTTCTCTAGTATAATTTTTCCGAATTCTTCTGGTGGTAATGAATCTGTCAAGCCTTTGTAGCTCGTAATAACATGAATGCTCTACGTAATAGTAAAAAGTTTTTTTTAGCTCATTTTTTTAATGAATTGAAATTTCCATGTTATTATT
The DNA here is from genome assembly GCA_036250425.1 of Stylosanthes scabra. Taxonomy (NCBI): domain Eukaryota; kingdom Viridiplantae; phylum Streptophyta; class Magnoliopsida; order Fabales; family Fabaceae; genus Stylosanthes; species Stylosanthes scabra. The sequence continues at coordinate 11,219 of JASCZI010091472.1, read as the reverse complement.
ATCCTTAATCTAATATAGAGACAAATTATAAATTTGATTTTAAAAGGGAGAAAAGTAGTGGTGAAATATGAGGTTCCACACCTGTCACCTGGGGTATAGGGGGTCTAAAATTTGGACATGTACTAAATTTGCTTTGCTTTCATGGAAATTGCCTTTTCACAGGTTAAAGTGAATGACTAAGCTAATATAACTTTGTTGTCTTAATTAGATTGGAATGAGTGTGGCCTAAATGTGGTGAGAGGTGAAAAACAAAAATTAGTTGTTTCCCTCAAAAGAGTGTGTCCCAATCCCAATTCCCAAATGGTCACTGCCATAATAAGTGATAAGTGGTTAGGAAACAAAGAAACCAAAAAGGTAACCACAGCCGCATATAGTAGACAAGAAAGGATATACCATACCACACTTTTATGGCTATTTTGATTATTTATTTTTTCTTTTCCCCTCTTTTGTTATGTGTTTCATGTTTAATGATATGAATTATGGGTGGGTGATGATGTATAAACCTAAAAATAAGGGTTTTGAAGGCTAAAAAAATCTTTCAAATTAATAAGCCTTGATTTAAACAAGTGTCACGGTCTCTATTGTGTATTAATAAAACGAAATGAAATGTGTCTGGGTACCAATCTTGCAATCTACATCAACTTTCAATTCCCACGTACGTAATCATGGCTTCAATAAAATGAACAAAGTATATTAGAAGAGACACAAAACAATGATTGCATGTATATAATACAACTCTTTCAAGTAAGATATGGTCGTCTTACTTTGACCCACAGATTAATTGTATCATGTAATTAATTAGGCAAAACCATTGTCCGAGCTTTTAGCTAGAAAACAACGATTTTGGGCCTTTCAAGGCTTAACGGGTAATTACTTTTTATTTTCGGTATACATCAGGGCCTAGGCCCATAACGGGTGATTACTAATTACTTCCTTGTATAAATATGGGCCTTTATAGTTTTTGTTTTGGGCTTTTGGCCCTGTTTGTTAATGGAGTGATTCACACACACATTTCTTACACTCTCTCTAGGGTTCAATAATCGAGAATTTTGGAGAGTCTTTTGTTCATAGTTAGCTCGGCACTGGATTTTCTTCCTTCTTCCGTTTCTCTCTCGCTCAGCTACTATCCAATCACTTCCATGGCGCCGCCACCTGGACCTTATTCTGGCAAAAGCACCTTGGCTTTGGTACGGATTCTGATTCCCCCTTTATTACTCTTTGTTTCCCTATGAAAAAAAGTTAAGGTGCGAATTCAGTTAGAAGAATTCTTCTGTTTTTACTGAAATCTCGTGTGTTATCAGGTCGCTCGAGCTTCTGCTTTCTCTTTCGGTCTTGTTTATGGAAGCATTAAGCTCAAATACCTCAAGGTATTCTCTCGAATCCTTTCTTTGCATATGATCGTTGTTTCTTAGATTCTCGTGGTTAGGGTTTTTCTTTTTGGCAATTCTATGATCTCTGCAAATTTGACCTGTTTCTTAATGTTGATCTGAATTGCAATTCGCGCACGTTATGTAATCACTGCATTCTTGAAATCGAGCGGTGCTTTCTCTGTTTCGAGCTGCAATAGCGTTTGGAACGCGCGTGATGTGAGGTTGTCTCGATTTGACTTATCTCGTGCATCAGCGAAGCACCATTTCATCAGATGAAATGGTGTTTTATTTATTTATTTATTTTTTACTGAAGAACAATCGGTGCTTTGTTAGTGTTGCATATGACGGTGAATCAAAACTTCACTGATTACGGATCCTATTTAAGGCTAGATCTGCAGTCTTTGCTTCGATTAATTCATATTTCTTCCTCGCTCGAGTGACGATTTGGTCATTGTCTTGAGGCTAGCTCACTAGCTGTAGTGCAGTGCTAAGTAGTCCCTTTGTTACTGGGCAAAATGTTCATATGCTCTTGAGCTTAATATTCTCATTGGGTTAAACATGATATAAATAAATGTTATGCTGTGCTGTGTTATGTGTTCTTGTTACTAGTTTTATACGCTTAAGGTTATGTTTTGAAATGGAAATGGAAGGGAATATGATTGAATGGAGATATAGAGTATAAGGTTAGGCTACAGTTTTGTATTTCAATTAATGGGTGCTATGTAAATGAAATGGAACGAGATGGAGGAAATATTCCATTTCATTTTTGGGATATTAAAAAGAAGTATGGCGGAATAGATCTTCCATCCCATCCCATCCCTGCCTTCCCCTCAAATTCCACTCAAGTTTGAGGGGAAGAAAAATTGAGCGTAATAGGGTATCACTGCATTCGATAATGGAATGGAGTTGATTTGGTCTAGAATTGAGTAGACATTCCAAATCATTGTTCGAGTATTTAAGAACAGAGATCGCCACTCCATTATTTGGGGAAGAAAGATGGAATGAAGAGGTTTACTACTAATTTACTAAAGAATAATGATTCTGTCCTATTTATTCCATCATGTTAAAATGTTTAAGTTTAATTTCATGTGATCTATTTTCCCCCCTTATAATATCCATGCAATACACTCTTTACTTGTTCTGTTCATGTCGATTCCATTACGTTCTACCATTCCAAACATAGCCCAATATTGATGTGCTCCCATTTTGTTCTTTTTATTTTTTTCCTTCCCCCACCCCAATTTTTTCCCCCTTGGTTATATAAGAAGTTCTGTTGACTTTTGCGCTTGTGGTTGATGTTTGGTTCTCTTTATGATGTTCTGCTTTCAGGCAAAAGTCAGATCCCAACAGAAAGCTGAAGCCAAGGCTAAGGCTCAGGCTCAGGCTCAGGCTCAGGCTCAGGCTCATCACTGAAATGAATGAGAGTCTTAGGGCCCTTTGTCCATGGCTTTAGTACAATGCGGAAATAATTCATGACAAGAAGCTGTACCATGTTTTCTCCCAATTTTTTTTTTTTAAGAAAAAGCTTTCTGGTTTTAGATTTTGATATTCATACAGCATTTGAGTTTAGTGAACTATGAAAAGAAATTTCAATTATCGTGGTTTTGCCACGTTTTAATAAGTAGCTTGCCATATTTTGAGTTCCGAATTTATATTCTCAAGGTCCCTGCTCCTGCCTTAGTTATCAACTTGAAACCTGGAAAAAATGTTATTGTTAACTAAATTCTCGTGTCTATATCGCCGTTAATTCTTAGTTTAACTCATTTTGCATTTTGAAATTCTTCATGCATTATTAAATCAAGCCAATAATCTAATAAAAAGTATTCATAGTTTTTCTTTGCCAATAGTGGGTGCTTTTTAAAAATTATTAAAATTATTCAGATTTTATAACAAGTAGATTATGTATTAGTTCCTTGTTGTTTTAAAGCTATGTGAAGGGGGAAAAGCTCATCTAAAGACTGAAGTCATGTCAGTGAGACAATTTGAGTGAAGCTTTTGGATTCTTAATTTTTATTTATGTATGCTTTAACAGTTAGTTTTTTTTTTTTTTTCTCCTCAAGAGTTTAATATTGCCATGCATTGTTATACAGCTTTCTTCAATCACTAGATTACTCCCCGCGCAATGCACGAATTGTTGAATCGATATACATATCTATTTTAATTTTTTTTATGATATTATCTAAATAACTAAAATACTTAAGGTGAGTGATAGACTTATTACGTTTTGTTTTCACAAAACATAAATTGAAAAAAATGATGTTTCTTTTTTCTATTAAAAAAAAATTTAAATTGTTAAATCATTTTGCAATCACTAAATCATAATACTTTTAGATCAACTTATTAAATTAGACATTTCTCAATTAATTAGCATATATTTTGATAAAAGGAAATTTAGCTGTGCACTTGTTCGGTCTAAAATAAAAATTCAAATATTTTTTAATTAATAGTAAAATTTTCTTCTAATTTTTATTTATTTTTTTAATTTTATTATTATGATATTATTATAATTGAAAATTAGGTTTTTATTTGTTTGTTTTGATTTATTTATTGTTTAAATTTTCTCTAATATTTTAGATTCAAAATTCAAAATTTTTAATTTCTTTTATTTTCATTATTTGACAAAAGTAACGAACTATTAATGCTCTTCTTTTATAAAAAAGAAGATTCTTGTTGTATTCGAGATTTGAGATTGGAGGTTAACATGTGGAACCAAGTGTATTACCAGGTGGTGCTTAAACTTCACAACCCTGTTTGTGTGACAAATTAGGGTTGTTCAAAATGTCGCCTAAAAAAAAAAGATTAGCAAAGGTCTTTCTCAAATAGTCAAACATTTTGAAGTCAGTATATTTAGATTGACCCCAAGTAGTATGTTCGGAAACTATCTTAAAAGTTTGAAAAACAATCCTATTTCTCCCTTTAATATTATACGATATAGTGATATAGAGAATACGCTTGATGTGTAGTTTCAATAACTTTTAATAATTTTTTTGGGCTCAGGACATAAAGTAAGTAAGTAACTAAAAGAAATGTTAAGAAATAACACAGTTTTATCAATATTAGCCTATATTTTAGGATTAACACTTTATTTTTATATTATTAGGAATAAGTCAAGTATTGGCCTAACTATCGAAAAAAAAAAGTCAAGTATTGGTTATTCAATTTTGCTGGTGAGATCTTTTTTGTTTTTTGGTATACAGCTTGTCACGGTCTTGGACACACTCCAACGCTATCGTAACCGGCACTTGAATTTACTCAACCTCTTGAGCTAAGATTAAGTCAGCCTAACCCTCAATGTTAGCACTAAAGCTAAAAATATAAGAGAACACAAAAGAAAGGAAGTTTTAGTGGAAACCACTTTACTAACACAAGTGATTTGTATAAATATCTCACACACTCAAACTCTAAATTCTCACCCCTATTTATACTTATTTACCTTCTTAATGGACGGCTAGTATTAAATCTAATCAACGGTCCAGATCAAGTGTTCAGAACCTTCATTACAAATATCTAACCTACCACATCTTTTCAAATACTTCTAAATTATTCTACCACACTCTTTATTCTTCTACATATATCTATACTCGTCTAGAATACTCTATGAACTTCTAGAGCCTTCTAGGATATTCTAGGGTCCTTCAGGACCTTTCAGGGCATTCTAGAACATTTCGGAACCATCAAGAGCATTCTCAAATACTCCAGAATACTATTTAAACACCGTTTAAAAGTAACATTCTAAAATTTACCGTGACAAGCTGGTGAAATAATATTACTAAAATTCTAAAAACATAAATATTGGAGTCAAACAAAGCCAGATGCCAAATGAGACCTAGTCTATTATTTTTTGGTATTAATGAGGCTAATCTACTTGTACAATATTAGTCACACCTAAATGGGCCTAAAACAGAAGAGAAAAGCTAATCCAAGTTGGCTTAAATAACAGGCGATTACTATTAAGCGCATTACTTTTGTGACAAATTGCTTTATTTTAACACCCCCAATAAATATTGCAACGGTTTTCTTCTTCAGTTATACTTACTGCATGAGTAGGGCCCAGCATATATTCCAAAATCTTTAATGGTGCCTATATTCTAATCACTAATCAAGATTACTGTGTCAAATTGATACTGGGAGACAGGCAAATCATGAAATTAACACAATCAAACACTGCCAAACGAAGTGCTGATTATTTTGTCTCTCCATGTTTGTCTCTTTTCTTCACGACCTCCATACATTTTACTACTTATTACTAATAATAAAAACAATTAGAATCTCTCATCCTCTTAATATTAATTTATTTCGTGTCTTCTTTTGCCCGCTACCACTCTTTTGCCATTTCAAGTTTTGTGAATGATTATAATATTGAGTAATAATGCACCTCCCATACACTATATTATGTCAAAGTTCCTCCTTGTTCTCCCATCTTGGAATCAAATTAAATTATAGTCTCTAACAATAAAAACAAATTTCATAGTTATTTAATCCAAAGCTAAATAATTTCTTTTGTAACGAACTGCCTAGCGGCGCAAAGTTCCCTAGCTCATTATTCACCTAATCATAATGATTCCCATGCACTCACATTTTTTTAGCCAATGATTCTTATTAGTTCAGCATTATGTGCAAAATACACATAACATATATTTTCTCTTTTGTTTTAATTTTTTTCCGGTGAAATACATATAACAACATATCTAATTCGCAGAATAATGAAAAATAATAGAGGATTTGCACCCCGAGATTTTATTGTGTAGGTTGGATCTTATGCAGTTCAAAGACAAAGATCAGGGTTGAGTTCATGATCTCAATGCTAGATGGAAGGAAACATAATAATTAATTGTGTCAAGCACATGTAATCTTAGCATGTTTAGTTACTTAAGCTATAAACAAAGTTGCATTCATTGTTATTATTTTAAAGTTTAAACTGTAAATAAAGCCTTTTTACTATAATAATTAACTATTAAAATAATAATAATAAAAAATACTAAAACAAAACTAATATTATATCTTAGTTTATCTTTAAACGTTCTTTACTAAATAATAAGTACTGTATTCTTTTAATTAAACAAATCTTAACTCTTTATTCTTATATTTTATATTAACAGATGATATAAGGTTTATTAGGGTTTAAAGTGCTTTATTTTAATTTTTTTCATAACCTTTTAATAACAAGTTAATTTATTGGGATTTTACCGAAGTGCATTAACATTCACCATATATTTTTTTATTTATATTTTAATTATAAATTTTTTAGCCAATATTTTCTCTCTCTTTGAAATTGGCTCATAGGATAATTGTTTGACTATAAATATAAATTTAATTTGATTATAAATGTGAATTTAGTTTGTAAATGAAGTTTGATTATGAGTATAAATAATATAAATAGGTGATCACTTCGTATTTTTTATGTGGATGATTGATTGACGATTTATTTTTTAACATTTTTTTAATGTCAATGTAAATATAGCATATGACGCACACAGGTTTATATTAAATTTTATTAAAAACTGGGGAAGATGAACTGAACCCTAAACTAAACAACAATAATTGAATTTTTGGGTTCTACTTTGTCAACATCCAAAAACTTCAAAAATATGCAAATTGATGCTCATCCAAATTTTGAAGTCTTATTAGGAAGTTATTGATTATTAGTACTCACTCTTTATTTTTCCTTAAAATAGAAATCTTGTTTATTTTAAAGTCAAATATTATTTTGCAGGATGCAATGTTAAGCATGATTTTAAAACTAATCAATTAGCATAGTTGGAAGTAAAAGAAGACTTTAGAAACACTAATTCATGTTTTCTTTTAGGTGGATAGAAAGGTTCCTTTTACCAAAAATATGGAGGTGATGATGTATCATATACGCCCTCTCGAAATTCCGAAAGATGCATGTGAAAATAATAGTATAGTTGGCTGGTCCCGTTGTCTTATAATATCATGTTTTTTTTGTGACAGTAGAATGGAAAAACAAGAAAAACAAACAAGATTACTAATCAGCTATGTCATGCTTCAACAGCTCCTTGATATCATCATTTGGAACAATCCATTCCAGTTGATCAATTCCATGGACGACTGCATATTTTGCTAGGGCATCAGCAACTGAATTAGCAGACCGCTGGATTAGGGAAAGCTCAACACGCCAATCACGCCTCATCAGATCGTGAATCCTGCTAATCATATCAGTAACGGCATTATGCGCAGCAGCGGTATCAGCCTTCAACAATATAAAAGCCTCGTGGCAATCAGTTTCGCAATAAATATTTCTATAACCCATTTCCCATGCTAGGATAAGGCCTCGCCAAATAGCAAACAATTCACCCTGTAAGATATCCGATGGAGGGATAGTACCAGCGCATCCCTTTTTCCAACCCCCTTTCCAATCTCGAATGACACATCCATATCCCATAATATCATAAGATGTCCTATAACAAGCATCACTATTAACAGTGACAGTTCCTTGGGCAGGTGGGCTCCAGGACAACTTAATGGGAGATGGGTAAGAAAGCTTTTGCAGATAAAACACACGGAGAAGCTCATCAGAAGAAGATCTAATAAGGGAGATAACTTTCTCCGGCAGCCACTGGTCATCAGTATTGAATATGGCATTATTTCGATAACACCATATCCACCACAAAGCAGAGAAGAAGATACACGGGTGTTGCTTAGAACCATTGACAAACCAAGATATAATATCACGATATCCGTGAAATAAATTCAACCTATGCCATATATCCTTTGAGAAAGGGCAGTCTCTAAGACAATGGAGCACATCCTCATCACTAGAAAGGCAACGAGGACACAGTCTGGAGGTAGAGAGGCCCCGACGATATCGAAAAACATTTGTAGGAATAGCATTGTGAAGGCATAGCCAAGCTAAAATCTTGTGTTTCTTAGGAATCTTCAACCTCCAAAGCCACAACCAGTTTGATTGAGTATTCCAATTAACTTTACGCTGACACAACCAATGATAACCCAGATTTGCAACATAGACCTGAGCAGAAGAAGCATTCCAGAACCAACCGGGCGAAGAGCTAACCTGAATCTCCGGATTGTACGAAAGGATATCATTGCGCACATCTTCCGGAATATTGGTGCTTAATCGGTTAAGGTGCCAAGATCCATTGTACCAAACATCGTTGATTCTAAGATCCGAATCTGAAATATGAACAAATGGAATCCTTTCTGCGATTGAGCCTTCCTTCCTCCACTCATCATACCAGAATGACTGTTGTCCCTGGCCAGTCTTCCAACTAAAGCCCTCTTTAAGAGCATCATAAGCTTTCATAATGTGTTGCCACAGAGGGGAAGCTTTCCCCGAAAAGAGGATTTTCCCATTTATCAGCCTGGGTTGATATTTGCAGAGAAAGAGTTGAACCCACAACTTGTTGTGGGAATGGAGAAGGTTCCATAAGAGTTTCCCCAGAAGAGCCATGTTAGCACATCTAGGATCTCTTACACCCAGGCCCCCAAATTTCTTGGGAGTGATAACGGTGGTCCATTTAACCAACGACAAGCCTCTCTCATCTGGATGACCCTTCCAAAGAAAATTCCGCATCATAGAGTTAATATCCTTCCAAATAGAACCCGGGAAGCTGCTGACCTGCATACGATAAATAGGGATAGAAGCTGCCACAGAGTTAATCAAACATAAACGGCCCGCTCTATTGAGAATCCTCCCTTTCCATCCTGCAAGCCGACCCCTAATTTTATCAAGAATATCCAGAAAATCAGTTCTACGCACTCTAGAATGATGGAGATTAACCCCAAGATAACGGCCCAAGTCTTGAGTGAATCTGATGGAAGATATGCCCGATAATAAGTCCTTTCTTCTGCTATTAACATTCTTTGAACAAAGAGCTTTAGATTTGTCTAAGTTCACTTTTAAACCAGAAGCCTTACAAAACAAGTTCAAAGCATTCATAACCAGTTGAACCTGAGACTTTTTGGCCTTGCAAAAAAGGAGGAGATCATCAGCAAACATAAGATGTGAAATTCGCGGGCCACCTCTCGAAATAGCTACCGTTTCCCAAGAACCACTATCTACCAGCTTAGTAATGTAGCCAGCTAAATACTCCATGCATATGACAAATAAGTAAGGCGACATTGGATCACCCTGTCGCAAACCTCGAAGTGGCACAAAGCTATCAAGTTTATTACCATTCCATAGAATAGACAGTGATGAAGCTTTAACACAAGACATAATAAGCTTGATAATAGACGCAGGGAATCCGAAACCAGCAAGCGCAAATTCTAAGAACCTCCAATCAATTCTATCATAAGCCTTTTCCAGATCTATCTTGAAAGCAAGCGTACCTTTC
>JASCZI010091471.1:13948-24415 GCA_036250425.1 Stylosanthes scabra | reverse complement strand
TTCCAAGCATCTTCAAGGAGTTTATGATTTTGTTGAGCTTCTCAAGAGTAACTTCTACTCCTTCTCCTTCTTGTATTTTGAATAATTGATATTCACGAGTCAAAGTGCTAATCTTTGATTTCTTCACGTGATCGGTTCCTTCAAATGTGATGACTAATTTATCCCAAATTTCCTTTGCGGTTGTGCAAGTGGAAATTTTCATATAGTCATCTTGATTTAGACCATAATGAAGAAAATTAATAGCTTTAAAGTTGAAAGCTATTTTCTTCCAATCGTCTTCGTTGTATTCCTTCTTTGTTTTTGGAATTTCTTTCTCCACATCTTTGCCGTCCACCTTTTGAGTAGTCTTCTTTGTTGGAATATAGTTCCCTTCTTCAATGACATCCCAAATTCGTGAGTCTTGGGAGCATATCCATATCATCATCCTATTCTTCCAATAGGAGAAGTTAACTCCATAAAAAATCGATGGTCGTGTGATTGAGATTCCTTCATTGTTGTTGTTGCTAAAGCTTGTGCTTGCCATTTGATCGTTTCTCCAAAACTGTTAAGTCTTAAAAAGAGAATAAACCAAAGCTCTGATACCAATTGTTAGTCGATAAGCACGTTATATTCAATACTCAAGAGGGTGGGTGAATTGAGTATATAAGCAACAATGATAAATTTTCGCGGAAGCTTAAATCACTTTGAATTTAAATGACTCAAATGCTTGTACTAGTATTTTTCCAAGGGCTTAAGTCAATTCTTAAGTACTTACAAGGATCTTGTACTTTCCAAAACACTTGTATAAATATAAATGACAATAATATAAAGAGTTGAGAGACAGAGATATGATACACAACGAAGTATAGTGGTTCGGCCAAACTCTTGCCTACGTCCACTCTTTCCTAATCGCAATTAGGAAGTTCAACTATCCACCAAGCTTCAATAGGTGCTTGACAAACCTCTTACAATCACGAGCACTTGAGATACGCCTCACGGACTAGACCACACCATATACTAATCCACTGCACTCGAAGTAATCCCAACTTCAAGATTTTTCCTTGAGTGCTTAGTATACTCTACGGATCCTTACCGACTATAGTGTATACTCAAATCTCACAACAAAGAATAGCTACACCACTATTCTTTCACAATACAACGTATTGAATAATTTTGAATTGCTCTCTAAAAGAGTATGTGTATACAAATATAAGCTCTATGAACCAAACTTTGATTATCTCTCAAATATGTGCCTAAAAACACTTTTCAAAGAATATGAAATCAAGTATATAATCAATAAATGTTTAAGCAAGAGTTATATATCAAATGAGGCTTAAAACCTTGTATTTATAGACTCCCAAAAACATAGAGCCGTTGGGGTGTGAATGGAATCAAAATATTTTGTCAAACTAGCCGTTTTTAGGCAAAATATAACTAAAGCATCGATGCTTTGCCAAGAGCATCGATGTTTCATGTAACCGTTGCAAATAAATTTGAATTTTTGAAGTGAAGCATCGATGCTTGATGCAAAGCATCGATGTTTCGTATTTTGGGAAATCTTTGACGTTGATTTAGCATCGATGTTTGCATAGGAGCATCGATGCTTTGCTGAAGCATCGATGCTTTATCTTGAGCATCGATGCTTTGGCCTGGATTTCTTTAGAACATATTTTTCCAGCAGAAGCATCGATGCTTGATCTTTGAGCATCGATGCTTTGGCCTTATGTTTCCCAAAAACGAGTTTTCAAAGCATCTTTATCAAATCTTTTCATTCTAAAACATGTTTTATAGATAACAAATATTTTTAAAATAAATTTTTGAGTGTTTGTGTGTGAGAGATAGTAAGATTTGGTTCTTGACAAAAAAAATTACCTAAGTCCTAAGACTAAGTTATTTCTTCATTTATTTGCGGACTTGATTTTCTTGTCATTTGCTATTTGCTTTCTATGCTCATCCTTAAATCCTTTGATGGTTTGTCATTTATCAAAAGCTAAACAAATAAGCATTTGCATATATATATAGTAACATGGTTTACAAATATATTCTTTTAAAATAAATATTTTCAACATTTTTATTTTCAAATATTTATACTTCTAAATCCAGCATGTATTTATATTATTCAAAAGTTAAATTACTAACACAATTAATTTTTTGGAATTAAATTACTAACATTTGAATTTAGCTACCGATTTAGATTTTTTCAAAATTTTAACTTATTTTTATATTCTTTATAATTAATTTAATTTGATAAAGTAATAGAGTACGTACTCATACATATACTCAATGCTGCATTTTATTATTCATTTTTTTTACAATTTGTTTAGTAAATTTGTAATTCTTTTCTATAAATTTTATAGAAAATTAGATTTAAATCACTTTAACCTAAATATTTTTTAAATTTGCTTGATCAAAATCATACATGTACATGATATGAAATTAGAATAAAGACAAACATCCATAATATATCATTCATAAATCATCCATAAAATTTAAATACTAATTTATTTTAAATTTTAATTATTTATTCTCCTATTTAAAAAAAACTATATCTAAATAACTTATTTTTAATTAAATAAATATATAATAACTTATCTTTTTGTTTTTACTAACCGCCTATTAGTATATATTTTTCTTTCTTTTTCTCCTAGTGATTTTCTCTTAGTGATAATCACTAACTGTCTATTAGGTTTTTTTTGGACTGAGACTGAAATAGAAGACTAAATTAAATTTGTGTATTGTATTTTGTTTAAAATATACATAAATGTAGAGACTGAAATGCACAAAATAACTAAAACATCCTTACTTAAAAGATCTCAACACACATTCACCAAATAGAAGACAACAACTTTTTCCCTTTTTCCCTCTTTCCCCTTTCTTAATCCCATGGCTCCTTCAACCATAACTCCATCAATAAGAGGAAATGAAATAGACTATAATACAAATAAATCTAATGTGTTTAATTAAATCTATTGAACTTTCGAAATCAAAGAAATATGGTTCATGCACATGCTTAACAAAACAGCAGTACAACTAAACTTATAAAAATACCATTGCAAAGAAGATATCATGTTTGATCTTTCTAAATCTGGTCTTGCTTTTGCTTAATGCAGGTAAAATAAGAGTGGTGGTTGAGAAAAATAGTGATGGTGAAGAAGAAGAAAGTGGTGGTGGCAGTGAGTCTCGTGGTTGATAGTTGAGAAGAAGTGTGGTGGTGATGGAGAAGAAGAGGAAGAGTGATGGTGATATCCGTGGAGAAGAAGAAGAAAAAGAAGAGTTACAAAGAAGAGAAAAAAAAATAGTGTTAAATTAGGATATTTTGGGTATAAAATATTATTAAAGTTTCAGTCTCAGTCTCTCAGTTTCTACTATTTGGAGATACTGAAAATACTGAAATTTTAAGGACTGAGATTAAAATTTTAGTTCCAGTCTCTAACCAATATCTCCCAGTCTCAGTTTCAGTTTCAGTTTCTTAAAACAAACGCACCGTTAGTAACTAAACTAATATATAAGTTTGTAGAACGTGTTTATAATTCATCTTATATGAATTATATTATTTTTTATGTATTTTGATGATTTGAGTTATAAAAGTTTTAGATGTATTTTTAATATATTTTGTGTATAGTTATATTATTTTGGATGTGTCGTAAAAATTTTAAAATATATTAAAACTATATTAAACATGTCCAAAATAATATAATGGAATACAAAATGCTTTTTAAACACATCTAAAACTAAAATCATTATATATACATAGGCACATGATGCACTTCAATCTAAAAACCACACAAATTAAGAGATGTTTTTATTTTGGTTTTTATTTTAAATTTTATTAAGTTATAATTTTAATTTTCAAATATAACAAATTTTAAAACTTTTGAATTAGCTATTTTTTAATTTTGAGAAGAAAAAGTAAAAGACATCAAATTTTAAAAGTGTTTATTGTAATTATATATTTAAATTATTTTAAATTATGTAAAATTTAACTTTAATATGTAAGAGTTTTTGTATGAATACCTAACCGAACTGAATTAAATAAAGAAATCACATTATGAAAACTAAATTAAATAAAAGAATGAGAGAGTTATGATGGACTGAACAAATCCATTAAAAAATAAGACTATAACATGGATTTGTTCAATAAATATTGTATTTTATTAATTTATTTAAAAAAATCTCACTTTTTATAATGGCACTTTATAGTATAGCTTAAATATCAAATTTTTTATAAAAAATAATTTTTACATCTCTGTGTTATCTTGTAAAAATACCAGTCAAACCTAGCAGGCTACCATATTGATTTGCAGATATTTTTGTAATTGGAATATCAAATCGAGAAGTGGCCTTCACGTGACTTTCCAAGAAGATTATTCGATGCTCTGTGAATAAAAGAATAATTTAATGTAATTATTTTGGTTGAAGAAATGATGTAAACATGTAATGAAAATTGTGGGAATGAATCCTTCTATTTTTTTCTTATTTTTCTTGTCGATTGTTGTTATTAAGTATATAATTTCTTATTATATATTCTTTAAATAAGACCAAATATAAATATGTGAGAGAAAATAATGAATAATAAAAAATTATACTTAACAAAAATTAGAGAAAAATATTAAAAAATCCATTCCTATAAAAAATATTATATTTTTTTAGTGAAGTGAAAGATTATTATATGTATTAAATTGTGTACTACTCAATCAAATATGAATAAGCAAATCATTTTATATAAAAGTAGAAGATAATTGGACAATAATATATCCACTACTTGATACTTGGCGACAATGAAAATATTCAAAATATTCTGTCCACGTGAAAATTGCTTGAATTTGATGTTGATTAATAATTACATATACATAGAGAAAGGAAAGCCGATATGAACCACAAGAAGAAGTAGTGGAGCAACATACATAATAAATCGCAATAGAACAATTACCAACTGCTCTATAAGTTGTCTGATTCAGTACGATTATTCTCACACACAGAGCCAAACCCAATTATTTAAGCATTTGTTAGGTATTGTGTTAATATTTTTTGTTTATGTCTCTGATTAGTGATCAGAAGTGGCTAGTGTCACTTGACATGGCTATTAAAGAGAAAACAATGTATATATGTTAACATAAAGTTGACAACAGCTTAGGCTTAATTGGTTAATTAGTTGCAATAAAATGAAGATAAAGATAGTAGTGGTGTTGGTACTTATCCAATTAGTTTATTGGAGCTGTGCAGAAGCGCACCCTCTTGACCCTCTGAGCCCTTCAGAGCTAAACCTTGTTCGAACCATAGTCACTAATTCATACCCACCATCAAACTTAACCTTTCAATATGTGGCCTTGGATGAACCCGACAAGCCACAAATCCTTTCATGGCTCTCCTCCAAGTCTAAGGCACCGCATTCTCCGCCTCTGCCTCTGCCTCGACGCGCCTTCGTCGTTGCCCGCTTCAAGAAGCAGTCACTGGAGATCACAGTGGACTTGTCAACACGCTCCATAATCTCATCAAGAGTCTACAACGGGCATGGCTTCCCCACGTTGACTTTTGCTGAACAGGGCCTTGTTTCAAAGCTACCATTCAGCTATGAACCCTTCAAGGAGTCCATCAAGAAGAGGGGTCTCAACATGTCTGAGGTTGTGTGTGCCGCCTTCACTGTTGGTTGGTATGGAGAGGAAAACACCAAAAGGATTGTCAAAGTTAAGTGCTATTACGCAAATGGTGCAACCGCCAATCTTTATGCTAGGCCTGTGGAAGGTGTGTCCATGGTGGCTGATCTTGATGACATGACAATCCTTTCTTTCTCTGATAGGTTTGGAATTCCGGTGCCTAAAGCCGAAGGTACTGAGTACCGAGCTTCCAAGCTGAAGCCACCCTTTGGTCCTAAGCTTAATGCTATAAATGTCACCCAACCACATGGACCTGGATTCGCCATTGATGGTCACTCTGTAAGGTTCGTGATCCTCATTTTCCATCATATAATTAGTGAATTATTTTAATATTTGTTTTGTCTCATTCATTTAACTTCATTAAAACCATTGCCTTTGTTTTATTTATGAAGTGGACTTATTAGCTTAGCTTGTGGATCGCAAGATTTGATTTGTTGTTGTTTCATTCTCATATGGTTAACATTAACATTATTATATAATTTAATTTAATAATAATAATTAAGGGTGATTGGATGTGATAATCAGTTGGGCCAACTGGAAGTTCCATTTGGGATTCGACTTTCGGGTTGGCCCAATAATCTCATTAGCATCAATCTATGATATGGAAAAGCACAAGTATCGTGAGGTGCTATACAGAGGATTCATATCTGAGGTGTATGTGCCATATCAAGACCCCACTGAAGAATGGTACTATACAACTTACTTTGACTGTGGCGAATATGGCTTTGGACAATCTGCATCTTCACTTGAGCCTCTCAGAGATTGCCCTTCCAATGCTCACTTCTTAGATGCATTCTATGCTGATGCCAATGGAAAACCTGTTAAGATCAGCAATGCCTTCTGCATATTCGAGAAGTACGCCGGTGATATCATGTGGCGTCACACAGAAATAGCTATCCCAAATCAAGTGGTAACATGTTCTTGTTCCATCTTTCTGTTACAAATTACTTGTTTCAAAATTAGTCCACAGGAATAATAAATACATAAATGATTATATTTCTTATAAGGTGATATTTTTGTTGACAGATAACCGAGGCAAGGGCAGATGTAAGTCTAGTGGTGAGAATGGTTTCAACTGTGGGCAACTATGACTATATTATTGACTGGGAGTTTAAGCCAAGTGGAAGCATCAAATTCGGGGTAAGGATTAAGGTTCATAGTTAATTGGTGCGTGCTTTAATTATTTACAAATTAAATTAATTAATTAATGACAATTATTAGGTTGGGCTTACTGGGATATTAGGGATGAAGGGAGGGGCATACAGCAACATGGATCAAATAAAAGGGGAGATAGACATCCACGGCACGTTACTATCGGATAATACAATTGGTGTGTACCATGACCACTTCTTTACCTACTACCTTGACCTTGACATTGATGGTCAACGCAACTCATTTGTGAAAACCACCTTGGAGACTCGCAAAGTCAAAGATCACAAAATCCCTAGAAAAAGTTACTGGACTGCTGTGACGGAAACTGCTAAAACAGAAGCCGATGGGAGAGTGAAGCTGGGGTTGGAAGCTGCTGAGCTGGCAGTGGTGAATCCTAACAAGAAGACAAAACAGGGAAACAAGATTGGGTACCGTTTGCTTCCGGGGTCAGTGGCACACCCACTTTTGGCAACTGATGATTACCCTCAAATAAGAGGTGCATTTAGCAATTATAATGTTTGGGTGACACCGTACAACAAATCTGAGAAATGGGCCTCTGGAATGTTCGTTGATCGTAGTAGGGGTGATGACACTATAGCCGTTTGGAGCAGGGATAGGGAGATAGAGAAGAAAGATATAGTATTGTGGTACACCATGGGGCTTCACCATGTTCCTGCACAGGAAGATTATCCGGTTATGCCAACGCTGAGTGCTGGATTTGAGCTCAGGCCTACCAATTTCTTCGAAGCCAACCCAGTCCTTAAAACAATAATAAGTAATTAATTACTTCTCATTGCTTTGCATTTCATTATTCAAATTTGACACCATTCACTCTTGTAATTTCTTCAACCCGTCTTGTTTATTAAGCGTTTAATAATAATATAGCCGGCGACTTCGAGTGTTACCATAGAAATAATATTTTTGTACTTTATGATAGAGTATAGTCAGTATCAATCCATTAACAACTATAGTAGGTAACCAACACAATAGACAATAATAACCAATAAAAAGTGATCATTCAAAATTAAAAAAACGAATCATCTAGAAAAATAAAATTGATTATCTCAAATTAAAAAATAGATCATCCAAATAAATAAAAAAAGATTATCCAAAAGTTGAAACAAGATCATCCTAAAAATGAAACTAATAATCATCCAAAATTAGTAAAAGTGATCATTCAAAAATAATAAAAGTGACCATCCAAAATTTAAAACCAATGCAAATTAAACATCAAACACGAAAGGCAAGAGAATAAGAAAAAGACCACTGACGAACGATGACTAAGACGACCTCAAGAAACTCCTCGCCGACAAGACCGTCCAGTACATCAAGTCCGGCGCCGACTCCACCATCGCCTTCGTCGTCCCGGTCACCTTCTATCCATCCGTCGAAATCCCTCTCTTCGTCCTACAACAATCCTTGCCTCGATCTCGCACTAATGGCGCCCATTGAAGAAAAGGAAGAAGAAGTTGCAGCAGCAGGAGGAGGGGCGAAAATTTCTTGTTTCTTTGCCATGACTTCAAAACCAGATCTGAAGAGTATCTTGGCGGCATCGAGGATGGCGTAGGCGGGAAGAAAGGAGGAGAGGGATAGAGGAAAAGAGTAGGAGGAAAGGAAAAGGAAGAAGTAGTAGGGTTAGGCAGCGACGACAGCACTACGTAGCGGTGGTGTTAGGTGATGGGGATTGAGATTAAAAAGGGGCGTTGGTTTATTGGTTACCGAGAGTGTATTGGTGACGAAGACTTTTCCATCCACTAAAAAGTTGGTCACAAAAAAAAAATCGATTAAAAAGCGACACTATTTCTTAATTTCTTATGCCAAAATGTTAGGATTTTTATTTATTTAAATAAAAATTTCAACAAAAATGCACAAATAATAATAATAAAATTATAAGGTGCTTGCTCCGATACGCTTGTTAATTGAGGCGTATCGGTACGTGGATTTAAATTAACCAGTAACATGCCGACACGTAGGATTATGTTATCCACGTCATCATTTAGTTTTTTAATTTTTCTATTAAATATTTACATCATTGTGTAGTTTAAAATATCCCTATGTAATCTAGTTAAAAGTCAAATCTACCCTTTTAATCCTATTTGTCAAAAGACAATATAATCCTCACTAAATAAAATCAGATTAAAATCAAATTACATTAATTAAACAAACACACAATTAAAATAATAAAAATTAAAATAAAAAACAAATAAAATGAGACTGAAACAAAAAAAACTCATTCACCCCAAAAAATACAAATTAGAACCCTAAACGCTCGTTCCGAAGAACCATCGCGGACTTTCTCTCACTTCCTTCTTCTTCGGAGGAACGACACTTCATTCTTCTCCACCGCCGCCGCTTCTGCGCTCACCGCTACTGCCAGAGCCTCCCTCCAATTCGTGCCATTGCAGCCTTCCATATGTCACTGTCCATCTTCTGCTTATCGTCCCGCTGCTGTCACGCACTCACGCTCAACGCTCCCCTGTTCTAACTTACGAGCCGACTAACCATCGAGGCAACCTCCAGCAACCTTCATTCTTTGTGATTGGTATTGGTTTGAATATTTATGTTCTGCTGATATTCCCTACCTCATAATTTCATTCAATTCTTTCTAATGCTACAATTGAGTTCCAATGACAAGATTCATTCTTATTTGGGTTTTGAATTCATATATGCAAGCTTGTTCAAAGGTGTTTTTGCTTCTTCCAATTTCTTCAATTTTTCTTCAAACAAACTTCTTCTTCTGCTTCATATATCGCCACACTACAAGAAACACATCCATTACCAGCGGATTTTTTGTCATTTTCGCCACTTTTACTTTTACCGGGGGATTTTTTCCGCCGGTAAAAACCTCACCGGTAATACATTACCGGCGGATTTTCAAATTCCCCCCCTAATTACCGGCAGAAAAATCCCCCGATAACGGATTTACTCTTTTTGGGATCAAAGTTACCGGCGGAATTTCTCCCCCCCTAATTCCATCGGTAACATTAAAATTAAAAAAATGAATAAATATTATCCGCCGGTAATTCACACGGTAACGGTGACAAAATTGTAAAAAATAAATATAAATAATAACTAATTCATTTCATAAATATATATAAAATGCACAAAACCAACCAACAAAATATAAAATATTCAAATATTATTATAATATGCTGTTTTGAATAAAAACAATACATGCTAATTTGTTCATATTATTATTCAAATATCCCTTCAAGGTTTTCTTCCGCAGTTCCGCTGAATCAGCCATTGAAGACATTAAAAATAATACCCCTTCACACGGGAAAAGAGGTAATCAAATACATAAATCATATACACGGGAAATATTTCATGAACAGATGGAAATAACTAAGCCACATAGTACTAAAAGGCATCACCATATCAAACAATCAATATAGAATAATAATAACCTTCAATTTTGTCAACTTGAATATGATTTTCTCTGCAATATTGCAAACAGTAATGCTACACATCCAAGCAATTTGACCAACCAAGCTCATCCAAGTATTTTTTCCCACTCTCACCGCCACACGCGCCTCTCCCTCAGATTCACGTGTTTCTTCTTCTTCTTCTTCTTCTTCTTCTTCTTCTTCTTCTTCTGCAACTGCAACTGCAACGCCTCTCCTCCTTCTTCTTCTGCAACGCCTCCATCTCCTTCTCCTTGCTGCTGCCGTCGTCATCGTCG
>JASCZI010091471.1:0-10626 GCA_036250425.1 Stylosanthes scabra | reverse complement strand
TAGAAACGGATTTTGAATGAAAGTAGAAACGGATTTTGAATTATTGGAAGTTACCACTCAAATGTACTCAAATGTACTCTATCTTCCTGTTACACCTCTTCCTCCTCCTATTTACGTGGTTTTGGTCTTCTTCTTCCATTCTGAACGAAATGGAAACAAATGGGAGTCGTCGCCGCCGCTGTCGTCGTTGCCGCCGCCGCCGCTGTCATCGTCGCCGCTGCCTCCTTCGTTGTCGTGGTCATTGTCATCGCTACTGTCATCATCATTCTCCTCTGCTTCTTATTGTACGCGTGTTGAAGAGAAGGAAAAAAAAAAGGGTAACAAGAGGGGAAAAGAGCGCGTGTGGGAGAGTAGCTTGGTTGAACTTGGTTGGCAAAATCACTTGGTTGTGTATAATTATTGTTATTTTAAGTATTCTAAGCACAAAGTATCTGTGGCAAGAGATAAAAACATTTTATTTCTTTTAATGAAAAGAAATTCCTTTTGAAGGAGTGCAAGATTAAGAAATAGAACTTGATGAAGTCCAAGAAACCAATAAAAATGCAAGCTCAAGAATTTGAAATTCAAGTTGAGCAATCAGTCATGAAGATGATTGTGTACCGTTAAAATAAGTTCAACAGCCTCAAAGGTCTAATAAAGAACGTTGTCTACCAATGAGGTCAAACCTAATGGTACAAGATAATGTAAAAATGAGATTGATTATGATGATAATGATTCTAAGACCTTTGAAGAGGCAAAGAAAATTTTCAAAAGTCTAAAACAACAGAATGTCATAGAATCTAAAATTGAGTCTGTAATAATTGACAAAGTTTGAACTTTGGTCAAATTTCAAAGGATAAAAGAATCTATTAGTTGTAAATGAGTTTACAAGAAATAGATCAGAGTCGATGAAAAGTGTTCATCTAGTTGCCAAGGGATAAAAACGTGGGAATATATTATCAAGATATTGTTTTTCTTTTATTTTCTTTCCTATGGCAATATTTAAATCAATTTTTGGATTCTACTTGGTATAGTAGTGTACTATATAATTAAAATATGATAAAAGGATGTGTACATGACACAATCTTTAAGATTTTACACTAATTATGATATTCTGTAAGGAGTAATAGTCTATTTGTAGACTAAAACAATCTTTAGAAGTTCGAATTTATTCTTTAACAAGACAATTGAAAAGTTTAAATTGTCTGATGTAAAAGAAGAATCTTGTATCTACAAAAAAATAGTGGGAGTACGATTATTTTTCATAAATGATTGCATGTTGGATGTATCATCTATTGAAAGTATACAAAGCTTGATTGTCAAGACACAAGGAGATAGGTTTAACAGTTTCTTAGATTTGTCCAATCCATGTATAAGGTATATAACATAGAAGACTCTAAAGAGTTATCTACTGATAGGTGTTAGCATCTTTTTAGTAAGGATTGTCCTTAAAGCATAAACAAGAATGTTCAAGAAAAATTATGTACTATTGTAGTGAGAGTTTTCTTATAGTTTTGATAACGATTGTATCAAGCAAGACTAATTCACAAAGCTAAGGTGTTTAAGTCCAAAATTATTTTGAGAAAACACAACAATGCATTACAAAATTACACACATGATTGATTGGCTCTAGTGCAAGTGGGAGATTATTGAGAATAGTAAGCCCAAGATCCAATCCATCATGATTGGCTCTAGTGCAAGTGGGAGATTGTTGGGAATAAGTAGTATGACCACAATACAATCTATCATGTGTAAGATAATTTATTATTATTGTATAGACTTTTGAAATTGTTGTTTTAAAAAATAATTAGTTGTCTTTTTAAAACTTTTTTATAATTACAATATATGGAAATTAAATTCATAAATATTGTTCATATATTTTTATAAATGAAAAAATAGTAACTTTTATAGGAGTTTTCTTTGATGGTGAAAGAATCTTTTGGTCGGCTGCTTGAAAAAATATCTAAAAGTTGAGGGGCGGTTTCAATTTATTTTAACTTTGAGAGTGGGTGTGATTACGCAAAAATGAAGGTTCGGTTAAGTAATTTTCCTAATGTTTCGAGTAAAAGGTCACTGTGCCAGGTAAACCAAGCTTATAACCCTTTCTAATCGGAAAAGTATACATGCTCCTGGCTCTGTCCTCCGGCAGTGGGCTCTCGGTCCCACCGGAAAACACCGCCTTACCGACCTCCAACAACCACCACCTAAGCTCCAGAAAACGATTCAGAATGAACTTCACGTAGGAACAGAAGGAGAAGATGCACATGTTCACTGACTGCGTGGATTGGAAGATTCAGATCTTATCCAAAAATTTTGCCATGAAATCGATGTTGATTGTGGAGTTCTCAAAGTTTGGAAGAGGAAGAACAATAAGGATGTTCTAGAAGGTCCTCGAATCAACTATGGTGATGATGATGACGAGAACAACAAGAACACTGGTGTGAACGGTGCGATGATAAATTGATAATGATGATAAACACTAAACAGTGGTGATGGTATCCTCATGATGATGATGATGCAAACTGTGCCAGTACCAATAAAATAATGACTCTTATTCTTGAGCTTTTTTTGGTTTTTCATTTTTTTTAATAAAGAAACGCGATTATTACCGGCGGAATTATCGACGGATTTTTATATGATTTTCGCCGTTTTCAACGTTATTGGCGAGTTTTTTCAAATTTGAAATATCCAAATATCAATATATTCAAATACCAACTAATAAAATGTATCCAAATATAAAATATATCCAGGCCTCCAACATAGCTTCATAGACTCTCTAATATTAAGATTCTACATAATTACAAACAAATAAAATAAACAAAAAACAGAATTAACGAGCTGAATTAAGTAATTAGAACACCTTTAAAAATAAGTCCTGCCTAAGTAAATTACAGGAGCCAGATTACATAAACAAACAAGTAATAAAAATTTGTAAACTAAGACAATCCTAAATTAAGAATGATAATTGTGATTTTGGATGGTTAGCAGCCAAATTCGTAGGCTTCAACTGCACACACCTAAGCAAGACAAATAATTTGCATTGTTATGCATGACAAGTAAATTAAAAAAGTATAGAAAGTAATACTCAAGTGAAGATCGTCCAAAGTAAAAAACATATTAAAAAAAGTAATAAAGCAAATATAAATAAATAATACAGAAAAAATGAAAATCACTATGGTGCATTAAGTTTCAAATTATATATCATGTTTTTCATTTTTTTTCCTTCCGAATTTAGTCCTTAAATTTCAAACTATCTACCAAGTTGGCCCTCCAACACAAGTAACCAGTGGTGCTACACCATTAGCACCATGTTATTTCCTAATCATGGAACAAATAAAGTCAAACTCACAGTTATTATTAAGTTGCATTTCTTCTATCAATAATTTTGATGACTCTCTTTCATTTTTTCTGCATTTTCCCCAACATATCTTGATCAAAGAATAAACTGCCTCTGTGTTATATATATATATATATATGTTGCAGTCTCTCGTGCAATTGGAGAGTCAATGGCCAATGTGCCTAGCGTTGAATGGCCAGTGACAAATAGACACATGGCTATGATGCGCACGTGAAATCTCTGTCCGTTATGCATTGCTATTGACTCAAAAAGGAACTAGGCAGTGGTAATGATATTCTGACATGTGATTTAGAAATTAAATAAATGGGTAAGAAGGTAAATATACACACGGTCATCAATGTGGACCTTCCTGCAAACTTAACTAGACCTAGCCCAACGGAAAAGCATGTTAGAAATGACTTATAAATAATTTTTTTTAAAAAAATAATATTATTTGTCATTATAAAAATATAATATATTTCTACCCAAAAAAAATAATATAAAAAAAGTAAAAACAAAAAAAAATTACAGCAATAATCTTTCAAAAATATATTTACGTAATAAAAAAAAGAATGTTGTTTTAAAATTAACATTGTTTAACAAAATTAGAATGTTGAAAACTTGAAATACAAATTTGAATTTCAAAGACAAAAATACATGCTTCTGTAATTTTATTTTTAATGAAAAATATTGTAATCGTGATACTTATTGATCCAAATATAATTGATAAATAAAAAACATTATTACATAAGATATTTAAATATAACATTAATTTTATTTTTATAAAAGATCTTTTATAAAAAACTCATCTAATCAAGCCCTAAATATTTAGTTTATAGTTATTGATAAAGAGTCTTGATTTATTTTCATAATACTTAAAAGACAAAGATTCAAAAGTTTTTCAGTAGAATTGATTGGACATTTCTATATCTTTAATTTATATACCAAATAAAAAAATATTTTGATGTCAAGTGTACATTTAAATATTTTTTTTACTATTTGACATTGAAATATTTTCTTATTTGGTATATAAATTAATGACCAGTAATAATAATTTCTGTGATGATCATGGTGATTCGATAAAATAGGTGTACACCTAACATTACCATTTTCAATAATTAGGTTTTATTTTATTTATTTATTTCATTGTTTCCATTAGAAAAAGACTACGGAACCAACACATTATTACTAATAGGGAGCCAACATATATTACGGATGATAAGTTATATAAATTTTGGATGATAATTTATTGTTAGATATATGAATTATGGATAATAAGTCATATAAACTTTAGATGATAATTTAATTATTTTCTCCCTATTGGCTTTCTAATGTTGTTCCGTAGCATTGTTCTATTCATTATTATTATTAGTTGTAGTAATGGTAAAAATAGTATATTAAGCCCTTTCGGAAAAAAAAAAACTGCACTATATATATTTTTTTTCGGTTATATATACTATGTTAAATTATTAATCATGTATTATTATTAGAATAATTTTATATTTATATTTATTTTACCTAACCAAATTATTTATTTCATGTAAAAGATAACTTTATTTTCATATAAAATAATAGGAACTTATTTTTATATTATTTTTATACTATTTAATATCAAAATATCTTTTATTTAACATAAATTTAAATAATTTTATTGAATTTAGTTGGTTAAATTAAGGATACAACTAGCATTATTCATAATATTATTATTATTATTATTATTATTATTATTATGAAAACCCAGAATTTTTTGGGTCCATTAGGGAGTTAGCCCAACTCACCCTCACTGGCTCATCAACCCAAGTTCACTCGTCATACTTTCCCATCCTACCCTAGCGTTACAATTGTTGTACACTTTGTCTCATGTGTTTGACTCTATCCATTGGTTGTGACACATGTCACGCTGCTATTGGCCCTTCTTTTCTAAGCTACCATAGGGCATAGCATTCGTGCCACCAGAAAGCCCGCCTATATATAATAGTAATGATGATATAAGATTACTTTAATTATCTCTGGTATAAGTTGAATTCCTTAAATTAGTTAGTTTTTTAAATTATTTGGCTAACAGATGAGTAGATAATTTAATTTCAACAATCCAATTCAAACAACTTCAGAGAAGATAATTTGTTATTATATATAGCTAATTAATGAGATACAAAGATTCATATTCAACCATCAATATGAACAAACATGAATCAATCACTTTCTCTTTTAAAATCAAATTCACCAATTAAGAGAGAACAAAGAAAAGAGACGAAAAGAAATATAAACAATGAACTAAAGTATTACTAACAATGGAATATACCAGCTAAGAAAAAAAAAAAAACAACACTAAGTAATTGAGCCATGTGAGAAGGCGTACAACATTCTATAGGTGTAATTCACTCTAAAATAAAACTCTTGATTTCATAATTCACTATACTAATCCAATCAAATTGTGTAATAGTAAAAGTATCCAGACATTGTATATGCAGGAAATATGCATACAAAATCAAATTATCAGCATTGTAGCAATCTTCAAGCACTACATTGTAATGCACAGTTTCAAACACTGGTTTATCTTCTAAAAACATTGTAGCCTCACTTATCTTCCCACAACTAACCAGATCAACAAAATCGTTATCACTTATTTTCATTGCATAAAAGGGGTATGGAACATGAATAGGAAATCATATCCAGCTGTCAGATTTTGATTAATCATAAGAAGCAGTGTTTAATAATTAAATGCTAATGAAACACTCTAATACCTTAGTATATGGTTGTAACAACTTTCAATCCCAAGCCTGACACACAAAAATTAACAATGTTCAGAAACCATTTTATCCAGAAAATAAGCCAGTGCCAATTGGTCTTCATGAATCACGAAATCAATCAAATACACTAATTTAAACCCTCAGACTGATAAACCCCAATACCGTATCAAAATTACAAAAAGAAAATAGACACTAATATAAGGCTATAATCATTGATATAGGCTATAAAAAGAATTATTGGCTGTGTCATTCAATCACTCATCTGCCAAAATATTATAGAAAAAGTAATCCACCCCCCACAAGTCTTTCATCTTAATATTTTCACAAAACTATGACATACAAGTTGAAACCTAATACATATTTTCCCCAGCAATTAAATGCATATCATGTCTTAGCAACCGGACCAGTCTATATATCAAAGCTTTAAAGCTATGATACAACAGCTATCTTTGTTTGTACCAAATCGTAATTATCATTAGATTGAAATTAAGTTACAAATTCAGCAGCAATGTTTGGGCCAAGGGTACAACGTGGGCCTTTTTTTCGGCTTGCTATGTGTGTTTTGAAGGTAATGAAAATAGAAGAGGGAAAAAAAGTTGATGAAAAAAAAAAAAACATTGCATACAAAAGGGGCCATGGATTCCACACTTCCTTTTTCGGCTTCTTGTTGCAATCCCAAGACAAGACAACTCTTGTATGTAATAAAGGCATGAATAAATGAAAATAAAGATTACACAATATAAGTTTTGAAACGATTGTGACTGTAATTCATTTCTTCACTTTCATGCATATATTGTATAGTTCTTCCACTTCCATCTTATGTTTGCTTTTGCTAAGAGAAATGCCTTATTTTAATTTGCATTGTACAGAAAGTGATAAATAATCACGAAGAACCTGCTGCTAGTGCTTAATGCAGGTCTAGGTCTACTTACTGCCAATTCTGCCGTGCATCACACTCACCATCTTCATTATTTGCGCAACCTTACAACGAGAGTTTTGTCTTTTGTTTATTTATTTCAAAATGGAAAAGCCTTTCTCTATATTGAGCAATGAGACAAATTAGATGATTATACAATTTGGGTTAATTAACTGATTGTAAATGTTGAGAACAATCATTTTATATGGCAGAATGATATGGTATCATTAATTCATTATTATCCTTAAGTAAATAAGTTACATTAATTTCTAATGGAACTTGAGTAGAAAGCTTGGAGAACAAAAATGACGAATAAAATGATTGTTCAATTTTATTGACCATAGATCCAAAAATTCATAAACTTTTAGAGTAATAATGCTTTACAATAAAACTTGAGATGCGTCACCATCGAGGTTACGACTTGCAAATAATTTTCAACTTTCGTTTTTAGTTGTTTACAAGTTTAAGGTTCTAGATCTAATTGACAGTTACAAATAACAAATTCACAAGGAATAAAAAAGGAAGTTATTACTAAATTATTAAAGAACACTTTTCCCATCATATTTCTTTAAAATCCAAATCAAACAATGTTAGCATACTATGTTGCAGATATCATAACCGCTTATAGCTCTAAAATTTAGTCGACATAGAAGATTACAATACACAAATTATGCAGCTTTGGTTTTTCATGGAAAGGATGAAAATCGCACAGTAACTAAAAAGTTAAATTTCTCATAAATTGTTCATCACTTCAAAGGTAACTACCTAAGAAACAAATAGACAGCAATGCTAAATTCCTAAATAGGTAAAAACATAAATTAAAAAAAGACGAGTGTAAACAAATTACTAGCATTAAATATCCAGTTAGAGTGTAGACCCACCCCACCAAAAAGGAAGAAGAAGAAAAGTATCCATTTAGATATCAAAACTACATACACATGTTTAGTTTTTATGTAACACTTGATTGGTCATTCTTTTCCAAATATAAAGTATCGGCCACAAATGCAAATTTGCAATCATTGTGCAGTTAGCAATGAATCATTAACTCAACAAATTCTAAACAATTACCTTCATAGCATTCAATTTCAACAGTTTCCAAATAAATAAAATGGAAACATGACATATAGTCCCACAAGAGAAAAGCGTTTTTTAACTGAATTAGATCACCTAAGAAACAGCACAGAGTCACATGGTTGTGAATAAAACCATACTCTCAACTTCTTACCACACCCCACATTAAAAAGAACTAAAATATAGAACATCATAGAAAAAGAAAAAAAAAAAAAACTAATGCCAAATAGAAAGCTAATGCACAAACAAGAACAAAAAACAATAGCAATCCTTGCAAAATTCAATTTAAACTAAGAACTCCTAATCGGAGGGGCAAAAACAAAGGGAGAAGAAATGGCATGATCATGTCCTTTAAGTTGATGAGCATCACAACTTTAATGGCCAGCACTGCTTGTTTCTCAAAGTAAAAAAATATCTTGAAAAACCTTCCACATTTCCTTAAGAACCTTAAGTAAAAATAAATGACTTATCCATTAGGGAGCCATACAGCAAAATTATAACCATGAATATTTATACAAATATTATTACTAATTAGAAGTCCTTTTACCTTTTATTGTATAATATACACTCTCAATGAGTAGAACTACAGAAAGACAAAGAAAAAGCTTCAGTTCCATTTAATTTAATTAATCACTATCCAAGCATATTGACATTTATTATGAATGAAAAACATCAAATAGATCCCATAAAAAAAGAAAAAGAAAGATTTTTATCTTTCACTGACAAAATATAATTAACCAAAATTGCCAAAACTAACCAATGCTATCTGAAGTGAAGAATGAAAAGCATAAGAGGGAGAGAACTAGAACATAATGATAATATTCAGAAGAAAAATTCGCGTAGTATCATATGATCCCCATTGAAGAATAAATTGCATCGTCGGAAAAGATGGTAAGTTAACGCCACGGACAATTCTGCCCCTCTCGTGCACAATTCACTCGCCACATTTCCCATTGAGTCCATTTTCACGATACCACTTGTGTTGCACCTGCAATATTGATATCACATAAGGTTTTACTTAACCCCCAAGCCCTCCGAACTCGTCGGTTTAATTGATCCCCCCCCTCCCTCTTTAGGTTTTCCTTCTAATCTAACTCACTTCCAAGTTCAAAATGCATCAATTTTCGGTATTTGAACTACTTTCCCACAACGATTAAGTACTGATTGCTTACCTATTCCAATTTCCAAATACGCCGTTGCCGCTGTTTCACGCCGATTGCCGTTAAGATGCACCCTCAGAGACCATTGTCGTCGGTCACAGATACCCCCTTTCAACGCTCCACTAAACCCAAATATTTATCATCAATCCTCAAAGCACCTCTTCGAACGTTCGTGTCCAAGACTCTAGCCCACCCTCCTCCTCCCTTTGCATCGCTTTCATCTGCCGTCGCAAAGAACATGATCCCTGTAGAAATGAAATAAACCATTCCCCACTAACAAACCCCCTCATAATCAGCTACCCCTAACATTGCTCCATATGCATTAGCCGTCTACACTCACCTATTGGCGAGCTGGTCATTGGCGGAAACACTCTATTTTCTCTTGGGTATTTTTGTCCTTTCTCACCAAGCATCAAAACAAAACATCACGAGCTACTTTTCTTTCTGCGAAATAGTGTATTCCCTTGAGGAATGCTGTGATACCGGATAATTTTCCAATGTTATATATATACACATTTATGCATTCATCCTAAAAAACAATTTTTATTTTCTTTGTTTTGATTTAATTTTTCTGTACTAGATTTTATTATTATTTATGTGCTCAAAATTTTATGATAAACTTCATTATTTCTATTTTTGATACGTGGACATATTAGATATAAAAATATATAAATGAGTGTATGGCACCATGAATCTATGTGCATCTAAATTTATTTAAACCTTATATGATTGGATAATATATGTTTATAGAATTCGTATCAATAAAATTTTTTTGAATAAGTATAGAAAAATCAAATTTTAAGTTGTGATTTAACAAAATAAATATTGTTGATTTGAAAAAGATTTTTTTGAGATATTGTTGGTAGCTATCATGTAAATGGAAACAATTGTGATAGAATAATGTAATTTGAGAGGCAATTCTATTTTAAAGAAATTTTATCATCAGAAGAATAATTTTAAAACAAAATTAAAACATTAGGAAGAATTTTGAATACAAAATACTTAAAAGACGATTTTGATTTTCCACCAAAACTAATCACGTAGATGGAAGCAATTGTGGTAGAATAATGTAATTCGAGAGGCAATTCTATTTTTAAAGAAATTTTATCATCAGAAGAATAATTTAAAAATAGAATTAAAACATTAGGGAAGATTCTGAATACAAAATACTTAAAGAAGATTTTGATTTTGTACCAAAACTATAAGATCAAAATAGTACTTAAGCCTATATTTTATGAACAATAATTATACACAACCAAGTGATTTTGACAACCAAGTCCAACCAAGTACTCTCCACACATGCGCGCTCTGTCCCTCTTTTATTACTGTGTTTTTTTTTCTTTTCTATTTAGCACGTTAAGAAGAAGAGGAGAACGATGCTGACAGTGGTAATGACGATGACCACGATGACAG
>JASCZI010091468.1:14139-25781 GCA_036250425.1 Stylosanthes scabra | reverse complement strand
CCTGGAATTAAAACTGTTCTGATGACGCTATGCCAATGGCAATAACGGGAGAACCTTAAATGAGACAGACTCAATTAGGTGCAAAAATCACCATGGTGAGTTCTTCTCAGTGACGTGAGATTTACTCGAGTTCTGTTGAGACCTTGGTTCTATGTTATTGTGTATGCATAGAACGTTCGGAACGGGGTTAGTTCCCCCCATTCGACCGTTTGACAGAATGGGCTTTGTGCCTTACGTGACAACCATTCATAATTGGGATTAGTGGTTATCATAGGGAAACATTATACCTCAATCCAAGACCAAACACCCTTTTTATCAGTTTTCTCTCAATGTCTCTTTTGCTCTGTATTCACACACACACACAATTGCAACCCCCATATCTTTAACAACCAAAGTTGGCCCATGCATTAACTCGTTGGGAGAACGACCCGAGTCCTGTACTCGGTATTTTTAAATCTGGTTGCAAGCTCTTGTGACACTCTTTGTTGACAAGAACTTTCTTAGCTCGCATACATAACCTATTTGGGTTCCCCTACAACGATTCCTTCTTGTTTTCAAAAGAAAGGGAACCCCGAATTAAACTTGTTTGTGACGCCTAGAACGGCTCTATCATCTCCCTGTTGGAAAGTGCATGGTCGTACTTGCTTGTTGTATTTTCGAGCTATGGTGTTTTGTGTTGCTCGTTGTCTTATAGTTGCGATATCTCGTGTTTCTTCAAGTAAGTCCAGTTCCTCTTCACGGAGTTCGTTATTTTGGGTGATTGAGAACTCCCGGATCCGTGGTGATGGGTTGGCTATCTCTACGGGAATCACAGCATCACTTCCATATACTAATTTGAAGGGATTTTCCTTTGTTGATGACTGTGGTGTTGTGTTATATGCCCATAGTACTTCTGGTAGGAGCTCGGTCCAGTGTCCTTTTGCGTCATCGAGTTTTTCCGTAAAGCTTGCAAAATGACTTTGTTAGCTGCCTCTGCGAGGCCGTTTGACTGAGGATGCTCGACCGAGCTGTAGTTGTACTTTATGTTGAAATTCTGTAAAAGATTAACAAATCCTTTGTCAATAAATTGTTTACCGTTATCTGTTGTTATGCTGTTAGGTATACCAAACCTACAAATGATATATTTCCAAGTGAATGCAATTATTTTTTCAGCTGTTATTCTTGCAAGAGCTTGGGCCTCGATCCATTTTGAGAAATAATCAATGGTCACAATGATAAATTTTACCTGTCCCGGTGCTTGTGGAAATGGTCCGAGTATGTCGAGCCCCCACTTACAGAAGGGCCAGCTTACCTTTGAGGAGTACAGTATCTCTGCTGGATTGTGGATGATAGGTGCAAATTTCTGGCATTTGTCACATGTTTTTACCTTTCGCATGCAGTCTTGTTGTAAACTTGGCCAGTAAAGTCCGGCCCTTAAACTTTTTGCAGCAAGTGCACGGCCTCCAATGTGCGTGCCACATACACCCTCGTGTACCTCGGCCATAGCAATGTCAGCTTTATTCGGACTAAGGCATTTGAACAGGGGTCGGCTGAAACTTCTTCTGTAGAGCTCGTCTCCTATGAGAATGTAGAAACTGGCTTTTTTTTTTTTGAATTGTGGTATGTTTGATGGCTCAGATCCTGTCTTGACGTAATTTATGTAATCTGACCTCCAATCTGTGCTTTGCAATACACTTAGTACATGTGTTAAATGTGTGCTGGGTGTTTCTAATGTTAGTTGTGAAATAGTAAAAGCATGACATGTGTTGCTTCTGGTAGCTAATTTAGAGAGTAAATCGGCTCTGCTATTTTGCTCTCTTGGGATATGATTAGTTTCAAATTTATCGAAACAAGAGATGAGCTTATTTACCATAATGTTATATTTTTCGAGTAAAGGATCTCTGACCTGGTATACACCATTAACCTGTTGCACTACTAACAAAGAGTCGCATTGAACCAAAATATTAGAGACGTTCAGAGATTTTGCTAAGTGGAGTCCTGCTAGTAGGGCCTCATACTCGGCCTGGATATTACTTGCTGGGAATGAGAATTGTAGTGCCTGTTCGATTATTGTGTCCTTGTTATCTGTAAGAATGATCCCAGCACCAGAACCGGTGTTGTTGGATGCTCCGTCGACGTGGAGTATCCAAGTAGGTTGGATCTCTTCACTGGTTATACCAGTGAATTCAGCTATGAAGTCAGCTAAGTGTTGCGATTTAGGAGTTCCTCTTGATTGGTGGGTGATGTCGAATTCTGATAGCTCAATTGACCACTTGATCAATCTTCCTGCTAACTCTGGTTTAGATAAGACTTGCCGTAGAGGTTGTGTAGTTTTGACTATGATTGGATGACTTTGGAAGTAATGGAGTAGGCGGCGGGCTATGGTAACTAGCGCTAGTGCTAGTTGCTCCAACTTTGTGTATCTTAATTCGGCATGGTGGAGGAGCTTGCTCACGTAATAAATTGGTTGTTGTAGCTTGCCTGTTTCTGTTACAAGAACAGAGCTGATTGCTTCATTAGAAATAGATAAGTAAACGTGAATTGGCTTATCTTGTTCTGGCCTTTGTAAAATGGGTGGTGCTGAGAGTGTTGTTTTTAGAGTTTGGAAAGCGGATTCACAAGCCGAGTTCCATTCAAAGGCCTTGTGTTTCTTTAAAGTTTGGAAGAAGGGGTAGGATTTGTTTGCCATGCAAGGTAGAAATCTTGATAGGGCAGCAAGGCAGCCTGTGAGCTGTTGCACTTCTTTGAGAGAATTCGGGCTCCGCATATCCAAAACAGCTCGGCACTTGTCGGGATTGGCTTCGATACCCCTACAAGTGAGCATGAAACCCAAAAACTTTCCTCCTTGTACTCCAAAGGCGCATTTCTCAGGATTTAATCTCATGTTATATTTGCGCAACTGATTGAATGTCTCCTCGAGGTCATTACAATGGGACTTTGATGTTGGTGTCTTCACCACCATATTGTCAACATATACTTCAATGTTTCTGCCTATTTGGTATTCTAACACAGTCCATTAAGCGTTGGTATGTAGCACCTCCGTTCTTAAGACCAAAAGGCATAACTTTGTAAACAAAATTGCCATTTTCAGTAATGAATGCTATTTTTTCTTGATCAGTTGGATGCATCATTATTTGATTGTAACCAGAGTATGCATCTAAAAAACTTAAGCTATTATAACCAGATGCAATGTCTACTAATTTGTCTATGCATGGTAGTGGATAAGCATCTTTAGGGCATGCTTTATTTAAATTAGTAAAGTCGACGCACATGCGCCATTTACCTGACTGTTTTCTTACCATTACCACATTCGAGAGCCAGGTGGTGAATTGGACCTCTTTTATGAAGCCAGCAGCGAGTAGTTTCCTTGTTTCTTCAAGGGCGGCCGATCTCTTTTCTTGATCGAGGTTACACTTCTTCTGGGCAACAGGCCGCATTGAGGGATTAATGGATAGTTTGTGTGAAATAATGCTCGGGTCGATTCCTGGCATCTCTACTGGGGACCAGGCTAATAAATCTGCATTTCTTTGCAAGAGGTTGATGAGTTGTGTTCTGTCATCTGCAGAGAAGGCATTTCCAATATAAGTTATTCGGTTTGCATCATTGGTAAGTTGTACCTTTTCCAATTGATCGGTAGGTGATGGTCTTTCTTGTATATCACTTCTTGGGTCCAATTCGTCCAAGGGAGGAGTATTGGCCGAGTACACGGCATTAACCGATGAACTTGGTTTCGGCTTTTGAGTATTGGTTTTGAGGCTCGCATTGTAGCATTCCCTCCTTACTTTTTGATCGCCATGTATTGTTGCTATGACCTGTTCTATAACCTGAAACTTCACACATAAATGAATAGTAGAGACAATTGCACCAAAAATATTTAAAGAAGGCCTTCCGAGTATAATATTGTAAGGACTGGGGCAATCTACTACTAAGAATTGGATATCAGCTGTTTTACTATATGGGTGCTCGCCCAAAGTTGTTTGCAGCCAAACGTAACCTAGGATTGGTACTTGCTCGCCGGAGAATCCAACGAGCTCACCTGGAGTGGGCTGCATGCTCTTTTCGCAGAGTTTCATTCTCTTGAACGTTGAGTAGAAAAGTACGTCAGCGCTCCTCCCTGGGTCAAGTAGGACTTTCTTGACTTCGAGATCGCCATCTTGAATAGATATGACCACAGGGTCATCTAGGTTCTTATCGGCCGACCTGAAATCAGAAGCTTCGAAAGTGATAGCAGATATATCAGGTTTATAATTTGAAATTGGACCTTCTTTTTCTACAGCCATCATGGATCTATAAGTCTGTTTTCTGGCTGAATTAGTGTGTCCTCCACTTGCAAAACCACCAAAAAAGCAGTCGATGGTTCCTCTTGGTTTTGGAGGTTGTTCATTGTTTGTCCTTTTCTTGCTAGATGAGTCTTCTGTGTACAGGTGGTTTGATGATCGTTGAATGCGGCCATCTACATATTTGTCTAAAAGGCCTTGGCAAGCGAGCTTTCCCAAAAGGTCTTTGGCAACAATGCATTCTTCAGTTGTGTGGCCAAATTTCTGATGGAAGGCACAATGTTTGGATTTGTCAACGTATTTCTGGTCCTGATAGTTCCCTGCCTTTGGAGGTGGCTTGATGAGCTTGGAATGTAGGATCTCCTTGATAATGTCTTTACACATTGTGTTAAACTGCGTGTATGTATCAAACTTAGGTATTAGTTTAACAGATTTACGATTGTCTTTACCACCAGTGTGTTTGTTGTTGAATGGTCTGGAGTTATCTCTGTTATTGTTTTCGGTGTTGTCAGCTTGACGTGCTTGTCTTAATTCTTCGATTTCCATTTTCCCAGCTACTTTTTCTCGGAACTTGGCCAAGGTCTTTGGTTTGGATACAGCGATTGTCTCTTGAAACTTTCCTGGCCTTAAACCGCTTTTGAGTGAATGAAGGTGGACCTCTGGGTGGAGGTTCGGAATGTCCATTGCTGCCTTATCGAATCTTGTAAGGTAATCTCGCAATGATTCGCCTCTTCCTTGTTTGATTGTTGTCAGGTAATTAGAGTCGTGCACGTATATTGCCGAAGCTATGAAGTTACTTACGAACTTATCTGCTAATTCCTGAAAGCTTGAGATAGAACCTGCATCCAAAGACGAAAACCAAAGTAATGCAGCACCCTCTAGAAAAGTAGGAAATGAACGGCATAAAATAGGATCAAAAGAACCGTTCAGTAGCATCATGTTTTCAAATTTGGTGACGTGGATCTTCGAGTCACCAGAATCGTCATATGGTTTCAAAGTGGTTGGTAGAGTGAAGTTTGTGGGCATCGCGAACTTCATGATCTCATCTTTGAATGGGCCCTTTTTAACCTTTGGGGTTTGTTCTTCGGACAAGACGAGCTCCTCCTCAATTGGTCCTCCTTAGATTTTTTGAGTTGGCTAGCTCAGCTTGGAGCGTGTTCACCAACTCGAGGAGCTCAGCATTCGTTGGTGGAGTTCCGTTGGCGTTGGCAGCCATGATTAACCTGATAAAGAAGAAAAAAGAATGAGGAAGAAATGTTAGAGCGGCCCCACGGTGGGCGCCAAATTGTTCCTGTGTAGAAACTAGGCCGAGCTATTGCTCAGCTAGAGATTGGGGTTAGGCTCTTGTATGGTTCCCTGAGGTGATTCTCTTTTGTTTATTAGATGTATTCAATCATGTCTTCGTCCATCAGAATCCCTATTTTTATATTAAGGAAAAGTTATTATAATCGTTTGTACTTAGTCCAAGGTGGGCCGAGCTTTTCTCGGACGAGTTATAACGTTATTCATTTTTCCTGGTTCAGTTATTAATTTGAATTCGAGCTTATCAATCTGACCGGTTATGACTAACGGATCAATTATATATAACTAGTCTTATGTATTTTTTTTATCACGATACGTGACAATGGCAAGATAATGATTTGAGGGAAACAAATATATCATGTGTTATCTTGTATATAAAAATTAATCTTTCGTATATATAATAAGTGTTATGTCTTTTTTTTTCATCAAAGCCTTACCTCCTAACAATGGCATCCAATATTGATAGAACTAATCAAATTAGTGCTCAAGAAACTGTTGAACCAAGCCAACCTCGAGAATCTCAAGTTCAAAATGAACAAGATAACAATGAAAATGTTGGAGATTCTATTATTAAAAAAAGCAGAAAACATCAACTATTTGGAATGATTTTGAAAAAATAAAAACTACTAAAAGGATGACAAAAGATATTTGTAAATATCACAAGGGCCGGCTGTTTTATAGTGGAAAATGAGGTAGCACGAGTCATTTGCGGAGACATTTTGAGGGTTGCTTGCAAAGGTGGTTGCATTTTAGCCACACAAAAGAAACAACCTACAATTCCATTTCAACCATCTAGCTTAGAAGTCAATCCTTTTTTACTCCTGGTACAAGGTATTCATAAGAAAAGTTTAGAGAAATAGTTGCTTCTATTATTATGATGCATGAGTATCCTTTTAGCTATATTGAGGATCAACTTTTTAGGTGGAACTTTCAATATCTGAACCCTGAAGTTAGCAAATTTTTACGTAAATTGCAAAAAGAGTTAGGAGGAAGAGAAGAAGATTTTGAAGGTGTTGTTGAAAAGTCTGAACAAGGTCAGTTTAACTACAGATATGTGGAAATCAAGCCATCAAGTAACGGAGTACATGG
Source organism: Stylosanthes scabra (assembly GCA_036250425.1). Taxonomy (NCBI): domain Eukaryota; kingdom Viridiplantae; phylum Streptophyta; class Magnoliopsida; order Fabales; family Fabaceae; genus Stylosanthes; species Stylosanthes scabra. The sequence continues at coordinate 19,134 of JASCZI010091468.1, read as the reverse complement.
TTCTTACTGGTCACTTTATTGATGCAAGTTGGAATCTACAGAAAAGGGTTTGGAGTTTTGTGAAAGTGCCTACTCCTAGACGTGGAATAAATGTAGCTGATGCAATTTTTAAATGTCTTAAGTCTTGGAGAATTAAAGACAAAGTGTTTTCTGTGTCAGTTGATAATGCTTCCTACAACGATTCCTTCTTGAGTATTCTTAGGGATAATATATCACTCAATAATAAATTAGTCCTTGGTGGCAAGTTGTTTCACGTTAGGTGTTGCACTCACATTTTGAATTTATTAGTGCAAGACGGCCTCAGTAGAATTAAGCATGCCATTCACAATATTTGTGAGAGCGTCAAGTACATCAATTTCAATGATTCAAGGTTAAAGGCTTTTTGTGATGTTGTTGAACAAAAGCACTTGAAAGAAAAAAAAACTCATCATTAATTGTCCAACAAGATGGAATTCAACCTATAAAATACTTTTCACTACTCTGAAGTTCAAGATTGTCTTTCCATCCTATAAAGAAAAAGAGCCATATTACACCTATGAACCATCTGAAGATGATTGAAAAAAAGTAAAGAAGGTTTGTAAGCTCTTAGAGGTTTTTGATGAAGCCACTACCTTCATTTCTGGCAGTGACTACCCAACAACAAACTTATATCTTTCTGAAGTTTGGAGGTGAAGGAAGTGATTGATCAAGCGATAGAGGATGAAGACAATTTTATGAGAGAAATGGCTGCAACAATAAAAGTAAAGTTTGACAAATATTAGGGGGAATGCAATCTACTTATGTCCATTGCAAGTGTTTTGGATCCTAGGTGCAAATTACAAGTTGTTGAATATTGTTTTCCTTTGATATACAAACGTGAATCAGTGGCTAAAGAGAACATTAAGAATGTTAAGAAATCATTGAAGTTGCTTTATGATGAGTATGCTATATTGACCAAAGATGAAATACCTGATAATGGTGGTGGATAAGATGTTTGTCTTAATAATATTATCACTTCTTCCAATATACATAGACCAAAAGTAGCAATCCGATTTGATAAAATTATGAGCATTGTTCGTCAAAGGCAATCAATTTCTCAATTGAAATCTAAACTTGAAGTTTATCTTGAAGAGGATCTCTATATTCCCAATGCGAGTTCTAACTCCTTATGTGCATTAGAGTGGTGAAAAAACAATAGCTCAAAGTATAAGATTTTATCAAAGATGGATGCTATAACGTTCTAGCTATTCTAGTCTAAACCATTGCGTTAGAGTCCACTTTTAGTGCTGGGGAAAGAGTTATTGATGGATTTCGTTCAAGATTGAATGAAGAATCTATTGCAACACTCATTTGTGGATGAGATTGGCTTCGCAACAAGTATAATTTGAAAAAGCGATATGTATAAATTTTATGTATTATAATGTTACTGTAGTTCTTATAGTTTTCAAATTGAATCATTGTATAATAATATAAATTTTTCTTGAAGGTTCTGGAGCGTGAAGAGTGAGAAGAGGAAGAAATCATTTTGAAGATTTGAAACTAATTGGTATATTGGATAATTGAATGAGCGAAATGTATAAATTTTTTGTATTATAATGTTTCTTTTTCTTTATAGTTTTTAAATTGCATTGTTGTATAATAATATAATTTTTTCTTTTGAAGGTCAAAGGGCATGAAGAATGAGAAGAAAAAGAACTTATTTTGAAGATTTGAAATTAATCTGATTGATATATTGGATAGTTGAACCTTTCAGTTGTCTTTCATATATAGTATATATATTATAACAGTAAGAATTCTCATCTCTTTGAGCATATTGGTTTCTCAGAAGAAAGGAAGACACAGTGAGTGGAAGGTTGAGGGAGAACTGTGGGCGCAAAAGGCTTATCTTAGTTTTTGGTTTTTGGTTTGAACCCCTTTTTAGGCAATAATAAGCCTAATTTCAAGAAAGTAGATTTTTCTGACCCTGAGAAATTTTCCAACTCCTAGACGAATAACTTTATTTTTTGACAATAGTGATATTAGATATATTTAGCAGGCCTATGATGGAGGCGGCCCAGATTGAGGGTTATTATTATTATGAGCAGATTCATTCTGGAAACCAATATTACCCAAATGGGTTGCTAGAGTAGAAGCCCCAGGTTGCATGGTAATGTTGGCATTAGGATCAATATGAAGAGATTTTTCATGCGCAATTGCGCTAACACACCCCTTAGGTCAGTTAGAAATGATCGAAAAATCAAGTTTCTGTTGTGAGTATAGTTCCAATCTATATGAAAGAGGGTGAGTCGAGATTTAGAAAAAGTGTCACAAAGATGCAACCAAAGGAAACCGAGAGTATTGCACTCGGGTTATTCTTCCTAGGAATTGAAAACTGAGACTTGCGAATGGTTGTGAAATATCAGGGTTGCAATGGTTAAGAGTTGTTAATGAGAACAAAAGATGGGTAACTTGTACTCCAAGTAAATAAGGTGCTTGGTCTTAAGTTGAAGTATAATGTGTCCCTATGATCACCACTAATCCCAATTATGAATGGTTGTCACGTAGAGAGTCAAAACCCACTCTGTCTAATGGTTGAGTGGGGGGTTAATCCCACTTCATAAGTCCTAAGCAACTTACTAATGCGAAAGGCCTACGTCAATGAAGAATGAGAATAATCCATCAAGTTATTCTTGTTAAGGCCTACTCATCACTAGAAAAATATTAGCGTTAATGTAAACGGTCTTAATCTTCTTCTCTACTCCATTCAAATCCTTAGGGATTAGTGGCTAAGATCATCCACACTTCAACCCATGACCAAGACACAAGAACACTACTCCATACTCATAAGGAAAAAAATATCAAACACTTGGCATGCATAGCAAATCATCATCATGAATAACAAGAGAAATTGACAATATAAACATCAAACAAGCATAATCAAACCATAGATCATCAATAGAACATGCATCAAATTAATTTCCAGCAAGAACACAAGAATACAAATTAACAAGGAAGCTAGAATTGAGAAATAGAGAGAATACATTAAAGAAACAAGTAGTTGACGCTCTCGCCCTGGTCGGTTAGAAATGATCTAAAAATCGAGTTTTCTTATCGCGAGTATAGGTCCAACCGACTTAAGAACAGGAGTATCGAGATTTAAAAAGTGTTGCAAAGCTTGCAACAAAAAATTACCGAGAGTATTTCACTCAGGTCGTTCTCCCTAGGAATTGAAAACTATGACTTGCAATTGGTTGTGAAAATATTAGGGTTGAAATGGTGAGAGTTATGAACAAGAATCGAAACAAGAAATAACTTGTATTGCAAATGATAAAAGGTGATTGATCTTGAGCTGAAGTATAATGTGTCCCTATAATCACCACTAATCCCAATTACGAATGGTTGTCACTAAGGAATCAAACCCACTTTGTCTAATGGTCGAGTGGGGGGAATTAATGTTGTTCTGAAGTTCCTAGGCTACTTACTAATGCGAAGGACCAAGGTCTTTGGAACGCGAATAATCCATCACGTTCACCTCATTAAGGTCCACTCATCACTAGCAAAAGCCTAGCGTTAACAGAACAGTTTTAACCCTATCCTTAACCCAGCCTTTTCCTTAGGGATCAGTGGATAAGATCATCCACACTTCAACCCATGGCCAAGACACAAGAACACTACTCCATATTCATAAAAACCAAAACATCAAACACTTGGTGTGCGTAACAAGTAAACATGGTAAATAACAATAGAAATCAACAATTAAGATGATCAATGAAGTGAATAATCAAGAGAACTAACAATTAATAAACATCAAAGGAAATGGCTATAGATCATGACAAGAAATAATTTCCAGCAATATAAAAACAAGAGCATAAGAACATAAAAGCTAGAATTAAGAAATAAAGAATTATATGAAAGAAACAAGTGTAGATTGCATTAATTAAACAAGAGTATCATCAAACAAACATTCAAACACTGAAATTAAGTAAACGTTTGGCTAGTGAGGGCTGGAAATAGAAATAGAAATAAAGAACAATGAAGAACAAGAGACAAAATGAGAAAGATGGAAAACTCTCCCAAAAACTATCTAAAACTATGAATGATCCTAATGGTGAGAGGATGCCTTGTGTTTCAACCGCTCTCCCTTCATATAATCCGAATTAGGTCTTCCAAGGGGCTTAGGCTTGGCCTTGGCCTGGAAACTTGAAATTCCAATTTTAGCCTTCAATTTAGTTTCTGTCAGACGTACCCGTGAGGACGCACGAAGGGGTCGTTGATGCAACAAATCCTTACCGATTCGTTAGCACTCCGACAAGTGCATCGGATCAAGTAGTACCACTAACAAGTGGGTATCGTTCCCACGAGGAAAGGGGGTCTAAAAAATATCTTTAATGTGATTCTTTAATTAGATTTATTGAATTAATCAAGAATTAATTCTAAATTGAACAAGAAAATAATCAAGAACAACAAAGAACACATATGAACATGCAAGAACTCAAATCTTTAAACAATTACTACTACTAATCATGCAAATGAAATCAACAAATCAAAGAAAAGATTCACTAAAAGGGAACAAGACTAAGGATTCAGAGATACTCTCAAATCAACTTCCTAACCCAACATCATTATTCTTTTTCTACAAGTTATATCAAAACATCACCATGAATCATAGTATAACTAAATTCTAATCTCTTAGTAATCTAGTTTCTTCCTAACCTATTCAACCATCAATCTCTTGATTAATCAAACAAGCAAGAAAGATAATGCACACATCATGATTCTAATCTTTAACAATCAACAAGATTCTTGGAAAGAATTAATATGTCACATATTCAATCTCAAGAAACCTCATTAAATCATCAAAGATCCTAAAGCATACAGCATCACATGCTCATCTCTAAGATAGTAATGTCCTATGGAATGATTCTTGAATATGTTTGAATGCCTATTTTCTCAAACTCAACAATTCAAAACATGAAAGATCTAATTATGCATCAAATCTTTAAAGATCATACAATTGATGACAAAGAATCAATCAAG
>JASCZI010091464.1:0-25881 GCA_036250425.1 Stylosanthes scabra | reverse complement strand
ATTCTGCATAGAAGCATTGAATAGGACAATGCAGGACATTCTTAGGTTCACAAATCCTTTGAGTGAGGAACAACCGTTCGGAGGAAAGACTATTGTGTTTGGGGGTTATAAAATATTTACATAACTGTATATATCATATGATTAGTGAGAAAAAATAATATATCTATTAACAATGTAGAAATTAATTCTATGTAAAATATATTATTGTAATATCTTTTTTATTGTTAGGTATTCATATTCATTTAATTATTATATTGGAATCACGTATAACAATTATTGAGTGTTCAAATAAAATGATAGTTTATCTAATGTTAAATTTGTTGCTTATCCAAAAAATAAAAAATTATGTAATATATATACACTGAATATCACAACTTCATAATAGGAAACACTTTGTTTTCTTTAAAAATGTATGTTCATCTGCATATTTCCTCATGCTCTCAATAGTAATATTTATCAAGTCTTCTATGATTAAACATAAATCACCGTAAATAATTTATAACGAAAATATAAATTATTTTTCTGACCAAAATATTATAAGAAATTCAAGTGTTAAATTTTTTTGTGACTATTCAAGTGATAAAGTGATACTATAACATGTGACAATTATGAAAAATTGAACATAACCTTTAATGAAAAATGTTAAATGAAATTGATGAAACATCTATGTACACATATATTACTATTATGAGAGGGAAAGAGAGAAAAAAAAGAAGATGAATGAGTCAACAATCAAATCAAATAGGGTGAAAATTGAGATGTTTGAAGTTGGATAAGTATAAGACTTTTAGTTTTAGAATAAGAGTGATTTATGATTTGCAATGAATATTAAATGAACAGTTACATTTTTTAATTAATTATTATTTTAAAAAAGATAATCATTGTATTTAAAATAACATTAAAATTTCATAAAATAGAAATGAAGTGAAAAGGTTGAGGGTAATTATAAGAGTTATGTATAGTGAAAGAGAAAGATAAGCTATCTTATCTCTCATTTTATTCAATTTATTTATACATTTAAAAAAAAAACATCATAAGTTAACCCAAAGAAACATAAATAACATTATAGTGAAAAATGTAAAGTAAGAAGAATCCAAAGTTATAATACAAAATAAGAAACTAAACTATCACCTATTAAACATAATAACAATAACATATATTGAAATGACATAATAACCTAAAAAGAAATATGTCATGAGAGTGGAAATGTAAAATGAAAAGAATCATAACCAAGAAATTGAGAAGAAAAAAAATAATAAGAATCCTAAAAGAAGTTAAGTAGTTCTAAGTTGGATAAAATTAAGACGTTACAAAGTGAGGCGAAATGATTGACTCCTTAATGACAATGTCGAAGGGGATTCGAGGGTTATTGTGGTTGTAACTTGTACTCCCTTTTTTGATCGAGAATGAATGAACCTTTCGAATAAAAAAAAATTGAGGAGTAATGAAATATATAAGAATGAATATGGAACTATTCGATAAATATTAGAAAATATAAAATATTTTAATTTTTTCAATATTATTGTATTTAGTATATTTAAATAATTATGTTTTTTCAATTCAAGTTGAATATTATATTTATAATAATATGATTAAGTAGGTATTTAATATAAACTTATTTATTATCGATATTTAAAATAACTATCTATCCACACAAAAATAGTATGTATTATTTACTTCCTAATTTTTTTTATATCTTGGAGATATATATTTTGTATGACCATAGACAAACACTCCAAAAGATAACAACTTATTATTTATTGTAGCCAAATCATGATTGATGTATTAACAAAAACATGAAATGAATTTGAATACTAAAAGAAATGGAAATGAAATTGAAAATTCTTTAGTTGAAAAAGTATTCTAATTTTCTTTAGTTGAAAAAGTAATTTTCCTTTTAAAGATACATTGCTTAAAATCTAACGAATAGTGATGAGTATTTTAACGTTAGAATGTTGGTATCTATAATATTTAAAATAGACATAAGTGAGGAGAGGAATATGACAAATTTACAAAACTCTAAATAAAAAATATGATAACTTCTAAAGCAACTTGTATTTTAATTTTTCAAATTTTCAATATAGAATACCACAACCGAAAAAGAATTTGACATTACTGTAGGAGCGGACCAAGCAAGTAGTGACATAAGAGGAGGGAAGTAGAAAGAATATATGTTGTGATGACAGTTATAAGAAGATAAATGTTATAGAGATTTTTTTAGAGCTTAAGAGTCATTATATTGGATATAATTTTTAGTCTCCTAATACTCTTTTTATAACTTAAACGGTAGAAACATCTATATCATAAAAGTATAACTTTTGATCTCTTATTATTCTTTTTGTAATTTAAATGATATTCAAGATGAAGAATAAAAAATTTTTTTGTAACTTAAATGAGAAAAGCATCCAAAGTGAAGAATGAAGGCTTTGTAATATAAATGCTAAAGGTATACAAGTGTAACATAAAAAGGAGTATGTGTTTATTAGAGAGAAAATTAATGAGAAGCTCCCTAGCATGTCAACTCTTCAAAATTGATGATGTGGCAAAATAATAGAAGATTCATATTGTAAGATTGAATAAAGAGCTACCTTGATTTCTCTTTTTATATATTACTAGATAGATTTAGACCCACGCGTTGCGCGGAGTATGATGAATATATATTTTTATAAAATATAATAATTATGAAATTAAAAAATACATGGACTGAATTGCAAATTTTTTATAGATATAGGGATTCAATTATAAACTTTTAAATTATAAGGACCTGAAAACTATAGTGACCTAGTGTATAATTTAATCTTTATTTAAATATCTAAAATTATGAAAATATTCCAAAAAAATTATTTCGTTTAACATTATATAATATTTGTATTTTTTGTTGTTCTAAACACCCATTTTTGTTTAATTTTTTTAGATTATTTTTAAATAAATATAATGAAAGTATTATATAAATTGTAAGTATAATTATAATATTTCAATAATTGAAATTAATATGTAATTTGATAATTTTATTTTTAATGAATTATGATATATACCATGTAATTTTAAAAATATTATTACAATTAAATCATATTAACAAATATTTAATTGTTGAAAAAGAAAAGAAGCACAATAGGCAACGAATAAATACAATTAAATGACCACCGAGAAAAAAAACAATTAAACCAAAAATGATAAAATAAATTAAAAATCAAAAATAAAATTATAAAATACATCATAGATTTTAGTATTTTATGAAATTTATTAACTAATACATATAAATTTAGTTGAGTGAAAAGAAAAAAAAATTTGGTCATCAACCATATCTTTCAAATGCTTGTACAAAATTTTAATAAGAATAGAGGATATGAAGAAGTATGTGACTTAATTATTAATTTTTATAAATTATAACATGTATTTTCAGTAATATTATTACAACTAAATTGTATCTAATAAAATGTAAACTGTTGAAAGAGAAAAAATAGTAATATATATGCAACAAATACACTATATAACTAATGAATACATGCAATTACATGAAAAAAAAATTAAGAATAAAAACTAAAAAGTGTAATTACACAATCACTTAGTATATACATTATTTAACAAACTTAAAACATAAAAATAAAAATTATTGTCATTAACCTAATTTTTAAAATAGTTGTATAACAAATTAACAATAACTCGATTTATACCTATTAAAAAGTAATTAAAATGACATTGAAAATGTACATGGAGTAACTTACATAAAGTTAAAGAGTAGAAGAATATGAAAAATAAGATTAAAGACTAATAAACAATTTTTATAACAAAATTATAGCTATTAAGAAAGAAAAAAATATTGTAAAAGAATCCTAAGATTATGAGAAGATGAAATACAATAAAAATCATCTTATGATATAATATAATACAAAGACAAAATGCTATATTCGATCAAGGTAAAAGAATTTATCTGACAAAATATAATGAAATCAAGTGTTTAATGATAAAAAAAATATCTTCATTGATGATGATGGACAGGAACCCTTTCAAGCACTAGTGACTACTAGGGGAATTCCATTTCTTTTCTTAATCAATGTTAATCTATGTATTTTCATAATGAATGGTAAATAAAATTGTTCATTATTTTTAGTGATAGTTTTAGGTTCTATTTTGATGTAATAGAGATTAAGAAGTAAACCTTTTACTTTGTTTAACATGGATTTCTTATTCTACTTCTTGGATTTATACCCTCGCTTAGAGAAATTAACTTGATGTCGCGGAGAAGATCATGGATTCTACATGTTTTCACGCCCCATCGCTCCTCCTTCTAGCCACTTGCACCAAGCTCTGTTCCACAAGCATATCTAAATACATGTCTTCAATTCTCCCAACATATGTTTGGTGTAAATAAAAAAACTACAAATAATGACATTAGACGGTAGTTGCTTAAATAATGCAGTGTTTATGTTGTCAATTTTTTCTTTCTTTCATCAAAGGTAACAACCATCCAAGTAGAAATTTTTTAAAGATCACCCTAATAATAATAATATTAATGATAGTACACACAGAAACATTAAAGCAACTCCTCAGTATATTGGCACAACTATTTTACAATGAAGCAACAAATTAAACGCAACATGGTAATGAATGAAACTAGATATCCAAGTGAAACATATTAAACCACAAACATGTTTCTCTCCATTCTGTTCGAACAACTGCACTTGACCTTTTCAATGCACTAAGTGTGTTGTCTTAAAATGAAATTAAAGGAAAAAGATAAGTTATAGTTGACAATTATTAGAAGGCCAATTTTCTGGTGCCTTGTACTTCCATATCGAAATTGTCGAATTTTGCGTGATATATTATTTTCAGGAGAAAGCTGACAATATGGAGTCCATTAGTTTATGTTGTGTTTGGATTCTATTCGCCTCTTTCAGCACTGTAGAGAACGCCTTATTAGAATGGATAGTTAAAAGAGTAGTTTAGAATAATTTATACTTCAATTTTATACACTTTTAGTGTAAAACTCTTACACACTAAGGTCTGATAGCTGCTAAACTTTGGTTACTTTTTATCAACTATGCAAAATGAAAATGCGAAAATGAGTAAAATTTTGGTTACATTCTGGCAGCTAAGCTTACAAACAATGGAGCAGGAACACCATCTGGCCTGAAAGCTGCATCATTGTCCCATGCATTTGGTCTTATGGTGGCTGTCTCTTTTGGTGCAACCATTTCTGGTGGCCATGTGAACCCTGCTGTCACTTTTGGTGCCTTCATTGGAGGAAACATATACATAACCCTTTTGAGGAGCATCTTGTATTGGATTGCACAGTTGCTTGGTTCAGTTTTTGCTTGCATTCTTCTCAAGTCTGCTACTGGAGGAATGGTAATAAGTAATAACCAATCATTCATGTTCAAATCAGACAATTTTTTTAAAGTGATCATGTAACATTTGCCAGCTTTAAATCTTGACCATTTATGATACATGCTTAATCTTTCATCTTTTGCTATTGTATAAACAACTCCTCACACTAAAAACATTAGAGCTTACTTGTGAAACAAGCAATATGACACTGATTAGGTCATTGCAGGAAACAACAAGTTTCTCATTAACCTCTGGTGTGTCAGTTTCGAATGCATTGGTTTTTGAAATAGTGATGACATTTGGGTTAGAGTACACAGTTTATGGCACAGCAGTGGATCCAAAGAAAGGAATGTAGGAATTATAGCTCCAATTGCAATTGGACTCATTGTAGGTGCAGACATCTTAGTAGGTGGTCCATTTGATGGTGCATCAATGAATCCAGAAGTGTCATTTGGTCCTGCTATTGTTAGTTGGTCATGGACTCCTCATTGGGTCTATTGGGTTGGTCCATTCATTGGTGCTGCCATTGCTGCCATTTTGTATGATAATATCTTCATTGGTGATGATGGTCAGGAACCCCTTTCAAGCACTAGTGACTACTAGAAGGAATTCCATTATTTTCTTAATCAATGTTAGTCTATGTATTTTGCATAATGAATGGTAAATAAAATCGATCATTATTTTTAGTGATAGCTTTAGGTTCTATTTTGATGTGATAGAGATTAACAAGGAAACCTTTTACTTTGTGTTAACAAGCAAATTTAATACACATTTAGCATCTATCTATTATCTATTATAATATATAAAAAGAGAGATCAAGGTAGCTCTACATTCAATCTTAGAATCTCAAGTTATTATTAGAATGCCATGTCATCAAATTGGCACAAATGGCACAATTCAACAATCACAACTCTTAAAGTTACATGGAATGAAAAAGTCATTTACTTAGTAGGGTCTCTTAATTCTCCTCAATCACTACTCACTACTCTTAATTCTCCTAAAGTCACATAGAATGCAAAAGTTCTTTACTTAATAGCATTTATCATTTATCATAAAAGTTCAAGACGTTACATAGTATCAATTTTATTTATATTATTCTAGCTACCAAATGAGAATAATACTTCACTTCATCTCATCACACTAGCCACCATCATCTTCACCATCACAACTACCATCATCTTCGCACTCCATTACTATCAACAACACCACCACCACTCCCGTCACTTCTTCAATCAAATTGGCACAAATGGCACAATTCAACAATCACAACTCCTAAAGTCACATGAAATGCAAAAGTCCTTTACTTAGTAGGGTCTCTTAATTCTCTTTTTCTGGACATTGGGCCTGCACGGCCCAAAAGCCAAGCATGAACCCCAATCCTGTTCCAAAGCCCAACACGGAACACAGACTGGACTTGCAAGTTAACCGACCATCCGACTAATACGCGTGAAGTGATAAGTCCTGGAAGGTCGGTCACTCGATCCAGGATCAACCGATTCCTAAACAATCGGGCCCACCTCGGGTATATAAAGGGAAGATCAGCTCTTCCCTCAGGTACGTCCTCTAAACCCTACCCAATTGTTGTGTTCTCGAAGGCTCCCAAATTCTTATTTGGCGACTCTTCTTTAGCACGCTATCATTCACATCAACTCCCAGCCTTCTTCCTTGGTATCTCCGATTACTCCAGAAATCCCAAACCCCTTAAGGTACATTCTGTACATTGGCACCGTCTGTGGGGATTTCCTAATTAACGATGGTGAACCAAGACGAAGAAGGAGCTGTTTACTCTGATCATTCTGGGGACGTTCGTCCCCAGAATCAACAAAACCAACAACAGGTCGACCTCAAACTCAATGCAACTACAAACGCCAGCCAAAAGTCGGCTGGTCAGAACACTGAAACGGGCGGAGCCCAAAACGGTCAGCTCAACCTGAACGGCAACAATCCCGAAGGTCGGCGCAGTACTAGCGCCTTCGACAGGCTAAGCCCCGGACAACCGGAACCTAGGCCGTTTGGAGGAATCGGCTCGGATGATACTCAGATCATACAAGATCTGAGACATCGCATGCAAGCCATGGAACGCGATTTCAAAGAACTTCAAAAAAAAACACGGTACTGAAAAACGTCGCCCAAGACTTGAGGGCACGACGACGTTCGCCTATTCGGCGTCGTGAACGCTCCAAGTCGCGTTCCCCGTCCCAGAGACGTCCGCGCTCTCCCCCCCAACGGAGGCGCCACCAAAATAGTTCTGAGAGCTTAGATTCATCTTCTGATGAATCCCATGATGAAAGGCGGAGACGATCTCACCGCTACAAGAGGATGGGAAACCGTGATGGGACCCCACCCGTCAATGGACATACCCCTCTCTCAAGTCGGATCCTCAAGGTCCAACTCCCTAAGGGTTTCGTGAAACCAACGGACATGAAATACGACGGGTCGACCAATCCTCATGTCCACCTCAATGACTTTGAGCATCGAATGATCTGCGACGGGGCCATAGATGAAGTCAAGTGCCGAGCTTTCCTAGTTGCCCTGACCGGATCGGCCGCACAATGGTTTACATCTCTGCCATCGGGATCTATCTCAACCTACTCTGAGATCAGAGAACTATTTCTCAACGAGTTCACAACAAGCATTGACAACAAAAAACATCTGCTTAATCTCCTCGCTGTAGTCCAGAGGCCTAACGAGACCACAAGGAAGTACATCGAGAGGTTTAATGCTGAATGCAAAACTATTGACAGACTCGTCGATGGGGTGGCAAGTTTATGCCTAACTAACGGCCTTGCCAACGACGACTTCAGAAAGCAATTGACTACCAAGCCGGTGTAGACCCGAAAGGAGATGCAAGCTAAAGCAAAAGAATTTATCCACCACGAAGAAGTCAATTGAGTGGTCGCAGCGACCAAGAGCCAACAGGCCCAGACGGCATCCCGAGGAAACGCATCAACGGCGCACCCTAGGGACGCTCACCGAGAACAAGGACAAAGGGGAAACTCTAAATTCACAAAACAGAAATTTGACCATTACACCCCGCTGATAGCCTCAATTTTGGAGATATATCAACAAATCTCCAATAAGGATATCTTACCTCGGGCCAGGACCCTAAAGGGAAGAACCCAAAATGCTAGAAACAAAACTTTGTTTTGTGATTACCATCAAGTGTACGGACACAGAACACAAGATTGTTACGACCCGAAGGATGCCATAGAACAAGCTATCAGAGAGGGAAAGCTGAATGAGTTTACCCAAATCATTCGTGAACCACGGAACGCCGATCGAGAATGGTCGGAAGGACCAGAAACTCGGAACCCCCGAAACCTCCGAGATGCCGACGAACCAATGCCTATCGTCCCCGTGATCACCGGGGCCAACCACACTGAGAAATCAAAGTCAGCACAAGAAGGATCTCAAGATCCTAGCAACTGTACGGAGTGCCTCTCCACAACTCCCGGCAATTACGTTCAGCAACAAAGACTTTGAACACGGAGTAGCTGACTCCCACGCACCAATGGTAATCTCAGCCGGTGTCGGGCCGGGAATAGTCCAAAGAAACTTAATTGACATGGGCGCAGATTCTAATATCATGTTCCGACACACATTCGACGTGTTGGGTTTCAAAGACCACAACCTGAAGACACACCAACCTGGAGTAATGGGACTCGGCGACCATTTCATCAAACCGGATGAGAGCATACAGCTCCCGATCTCCATCGGGGCCGGCAACTCCAGAAAAACGGTCATGGTTGAGTTTGTGGTCCTGGAGGAATCAACGGCATACAATGTCATTTTAGGCCGAAAGACAATCAATGATTTCTTTGCGGTTGTTTTCACCAAATTCCTAGTGATGAAATATGAGACAGATTCGGGTGACTTCGATACCATCTACGGAGATCGGGTAATGGCCGAGAAATGCAGTCATAAATAACCTAGCTCTCCGAACAAAATCCCGAGATGCCGCCGGTGTCTACCTAGCCGACCTCAACGCTAGGATAAAAGAGCAACCTCGGCCGAAGCCCGACGGAGACCTCGAGAAAGTGCAAATCGGAGACTCGTTAGAACGCCACACGTTCTTAAATCGGAACTTACCATATGAGCTTAAGCAACAATTGTCTGAGTTCCTCAGAAATAACGGCAACCTCTTCGCCTTCACCCCAGCCGACATGCCAGGGATCGACCCCTCGGTAATGTCGCACTCCCTTGCCATCGACCCAAAACACCGTCCTGTGGCCCAAAGGAAACGGCGCATGTCGGATGATAGGGCGTCGGAGGTCAAGAAGCAAACCAAGGCACTCCTGGAAGCTGGTTTTATCCAAGAATTACCCTACTCCACTTGGTTAGCCAATGTGATGTTAGTGAAAAAAGCAAACGGAAAATGAAGAATGTGCGTTGATTACTCCAATCTGAACAAAGCCTGCCCAAAGGACGCCTTCCCACTTTCCAGCATCGACGGACTTGTAGATGCCTCCTCCGGCTACAAGTACCTTTCTTTCATGGATGCATACTCGGGATATAACCAAATCCCGATGCACAAGCTTGACGAAGAGAAAATGACGTTCATCACCCCGGATGGAACTTATTGCTACACGGCTATGCCGTTTGGCCTCAAGAATGCCGGCGCAACCTACCAACGGTTGATGACAAAAATCTTCAAAGATCTCATAGACCGGAAAATAGAGGTCTATGTAGACGACATGCTCGTAAAAACGGAAGACCCTAGCAACTTGATTTCCGACCTTGAAGAGGTCTTCCACTCTCTAAGGCAATACAAAATGAGGCTAAACCCTTTAAAATGCGCCTTCGGCATGGAAGCAGGAAAATTTCTCGGGTTTATGATCACCCAAAGAGGAGTAGAGGTCAACCCCGAAAAGTGTGAAGCAATCTACAACTGCCTAGCCCCTCTAACTTAAAAGAGATCCAACGGCTGAACGGCAAGCTAACAGCGCTATCTCGCTTTCTCGGAGCGTCGGCAAGGAATGCCTTGCCCTTCTTCAAATTAATGAAGAAAGGAATCACCTTTGAATGGACGGCCAAATGCTAAGAGGCATTCCAAAGATTCAAGACCATACTCTCGGAACCTCCGGTCCTGACAAGGCCAATCGTTGGAGAACCTCTATACCTCTATTTGTCTATCACCGACGAATCCGTCGCAGCGACCCTAGTGAGAGAAGACGAATCGAGTAATCAAATGCCCGTCTACTTCACGAGCCGAGTTTTACACGAAGTTGAACTAAGATACTCCAAGATTGAGAAACTGGCATTCGCTCTCCTCGTAACAGCTAGGCGACTACGACCGTACTTCCAAAGCCACACGATCATAGTTCGAACAGATCAGGCGATACGAAACATCCTGCAGAAACCCGACCTAGCTAGACGCATGCTCGGATGGGAATTACATGTAGACGGATCTTCCACTCCTAACTCCGGAGGAGCCAGTGTTATCTTGGAAAACCCAGAAGGGCTGATGATAGAACAATCCATAAGATATGAGTTCCCAATCTCAAACAACCAGGCGGAGTACGAAGCCCTCCTAGCAGGATTGTCGCTAGCCGAAGAAGTCGGAGCAAAGACCCTGGAAATTTGCACCGACTCCCAAGTCGTGAGTTCGCAAGTCAACGGAACTTACCAGGCGAAGGATGCACTTCTCCAAAAGTATCTAGCTAAAGTTAAGAGAGCTCTTCAAAAGTTTCGACAAGGTGGAAATCACCCACGTCCCACGAGAACGGAACGCTAGAGCTGACCTCTTATCCAAGTTAGCTAGCACCAAGCCCGGTTCTGGAAACCGATCCCTACTCCAAGGGGTCATGAAAGAACCTTCGGTATCCAAAGCTGAAGTGGACTGCCTTACAGTCAACAAGGCCACGACTTGGATGACCCCCATCCAAGATTTCCTAGAGACCAGAAACCTCCCATCCGATGATAAAGAAGCAAAAAGGATAAAACAGGAGTCGACTAAGTTTGTCATCATTTCCGGCCAATTATACAAAAGAGGTATTGACTTACCCCTCCTAAAGTGCCTCGGTACGACACAAACCGACTACGTGATAAGAGAAGTTCATGAAGGATGTTGTGGACCCCACGACGGCGGAAAATCGCTAGCCAGAAAACCCATCCGAGCTGGCTACTACTGGTCGACCATGATGAAGAATTCAATCGACTTTGTCCAAAATTGTGAAAAATGCCAACTCCACGCCAACTTTCACAAAGCCCCGCCAGAAAAGATGGTACCCATATCATCGAAACGACCCTTCGGCATGTGGGGAATCGACCTTGTCGGTCCTTTCCCACTAGCACCAGGTCAGCTAAAATACCTAATAATGGCCATCGACTACTACACTAAGTGGATCGAGGCTGAACCATTAGCCTCCATCACGGCGGCTAAATGCTGGAAATTTGTGTGGAGGCAGATAATTACGAGATTTGACATCCCATCCGTCCTCATCACGGACAACGGAACCCAATTTACGGACCGAAAGTTCAAAGAATCGGAAACCGAGTTTGGGATCAATCAACGATTCTGCTCGGTAGAACATCCTCAAGCAAACGGACAGGTAGAAACTCCTAATAAGGTACTTGTAAAAGGTATCAAAAAGAGACGAGATGAAGCAAAAGGATTATGAGCCGAAGAGTTAGCCTCAGTGTTATGGTCGTATCGCATCGCCCCACAGTCGTCGACGGGAGAGACACCGTTCCGACTTACTTACGGGGTAGACGCCATAATCCCAGTCGAAATCGGAGAACCTAGCCCGAGGCTGCTCCTAGGGTCGGAAGACCCGACGGCTGACAGAAACCTCATCGAAGAAATCCGGACAACGGCCCACCTATCAGAGCTAGCACTCAAGCAAAGGATGAGCATCCGATACAATAGACGAGCGGTCAAACGGCACTTTGACGTTGGCGATTTAGTCCTACGTCAGAACGACATCGGACCCCAAACCCCAGGAGAAGGAAAGCTAACGCCCAATTGGGAAGGACCATACCGGGTGGCCAGTGACCTCGGAAAAGGTGCGTACAAACTTGAACGACTCAACGGAGCAGAAATTCCCAGAAGCTGGAACGCCTCCAACCTTCGTCGGTTTTACTCTTAAGCACTTTCTATCCTTCATCTTAGAATAGATTAATATTTATGTTTCTTTATTATTCATCACACTCATATTTAGACTTCTTTCATTCAATAAAAAGGGCACTCTTTTCCCTACCCGAGGTATCCCAACCCGGGAGATCGGAAAGGTTTTAACGAGGCCCAACGTTTTTCAAGATTCTCATCTCTGAATTCAATTAAGCCTTAAACTACATTCACTACAACATCTTTCTCTTACTTAAAGTTTGAAAGAAAAGAAACGGTCACGCTTCGGAAAACGGGAACTGATCACTCCCTTCCAAAAACGAAAAATGACTAAGTCCAAAAGCTTATACCAAAACGGTTATACATACAAAAAATCCAAAAATGGCTAAGTATAAAAACTTAGACAAAATAAAAACTAACCAAAACGGAGTTAATGATTAATCAAAATATCCGACCCGATAAAAAGGCCCGGCGGATCCGCTTACCCATGTTCAAACGGGAACCCGACCCAGAGAAGGCACGACGGGTTCCCCAACAAACAAACATTATTCATAAAATTGTTCACAAAATAAACTACTAAGTTTAGAAGAACAAAAACTAACTATAAAGGAGGAACCATCTAAATATCCACGACCTTCCCATCCACAACCTCCTTGAAGAAGCTAATCTGCGAGGTGTCGAACTCCGAGATCAAAACGGCCAGCTGTGCCTTCAAGAACCCTTCGGTTGCCGCCACAGCAGCCTTGGCATCCTCGGCATTCTCATCCCGCTGCTTCTCCAAAGCCGGGATTTCCCCTCAGCAAGGTCGGCACGAGCCTTCTCGGCGGCCACGAAGTCTTTAAGCTTCTGTACCTCAGATTCCAATTCCTTGATTCGACCCTGGATGGTAGCAACCTCCTCATCTTTCTTCTACCTCAGAACTTCCAAATTCTTCTCGGCAGACTTCAAATCCCCCTCAAGCTTCTCCTTGGCCGCAGCGGCATCCTTAAGCTATTCCTCCAACACGACCTTTTGAACGTTGAGAGCCTTCAAGTCACCGACCAGCCGCTGATTATGCCTCTCCGCCTCGTCCATCATAGTCAGGCGAGGCTCGACGGACCTCATGATCGTTGCAGACTTCAGCAAGGCCCACTGAACCCAACGAAAGCTCTCCACGGGGTCGTAATCCCAGAGAACCTCCTGAGCCTTAGGCCCTAACAAGTTTTCAGCAATAAACTTGGAGGCATCAAAAGATCGGTCTAAAGGGCTGAATTCTCGAGCCGAGGTTTCCGTCCTTTGCCACTTGGCAGCCGAAGTCTCAACGGTCATCGATCGCCTGCTAGAAGAAGGGGAAGATATGTGCTGCTCCCGGACCGGAGACGCCACCTCGGCATTCCTCCCCCCATCATTCGAACCCCCCTCCCTCCGGAGTGATAATCACATTAGGGGTCGAACCAACTGGCTGGGTGCTACTTCGTGCCGTCGAAGACAGACCCGGACCAGTATGAACAACCAGCGGTGTATTTGGAATGGTGGCACCTACGGAGGGAGAAGGATGGACCAAACCACGTAGGCGATTCAAAGTATCGTCATTCCCCGCCATGCTCACTGTAGAAAAGTAAAACAAAATCCGTAAGTACAAAACATAAGCATGCATTTCAAGTTTAAAGTTGTAAATATTCATACCAACGTCCCTCCGAGCATCCTCCGGCCTACCCAACAGGACCTTCGGAGCTAAGTTATTTTTTGCAACAAGGGTGGTTAGCACGTTAACCGCGTCCTTTTGATGGGCCCTCAAACCCTTGTAAGTCACCGGGGCGACATCAAAACCAGCCTTGCGGTCCAATAAGACGGAAACCGACCATCCCCTTCTAAGCTCAGCCAAAAGGGCCGATGGGCCCCAACCGGCAATATTTTGAAAAAACGGCCTTTGAAGTCATGAAAGGAATCTTCAAAAAGGCCAAAAATATTCCGATTCTTGGACGGCCTAACTGACATATACCCTTTCTTCGTCTTGCCTTTGGTATTTGCCAAATAAAAGGTAAAAAGACACAGGAAAATCTCCGGCTCCTGCGGCAACTGCAATCACTCCGTCACCAACTCAAAGCATCAAATGGACGCCCAGGCATTGGGGTGGAGTTGCGACGGTGCGATGCATGCCCGATTCAAAAGGCGCTACTGAAAGTCGGAGAACGGAACCCGAATACCGAACTCGGTGAACATCACTTCGTTCACCCACAGCCAACACGGCTTCGTCGGATGGTCCAAATTCATGAAACAAACCCGCTCACCCCGACGCGCCGCCTCCACCTTATACCGACGCTCTAATTCACCACCATCAAATATCACCCCTGTCTCCTTGAGCTCATCTAAATAAGCCTGACTTAATATTGGCGGCGCTCCCAAAACATCGGGAGCCACCCACCGGTAGAGGGTCGACAACTGCCGCATCATCTGGACTGCCTCAGCCGCGGAGGCCTCCTGCCTATCCTCAGGGTTTTCCGCCATCAACTCCACCTGATGAAGGGAAGAAAACACCAAAACAGAGCCGATAAATAGGTTTTTTAAAAAAATAAGTTTGAAGAAATGAACGGTGGAAACAACCACCATTCACGGCCAAGGATTGGTCTCTTCACCAGTGAAAAATGAAACGGCCGAGAAACCCATCAGATGTCAAGGCCACTCACCAAACACTCCAAAATAAAAATGGAGAAACAACAAAAGAAGTACGAAGAATTTCGAAGGGGAGGAAGAAGGAAATACTTAGAAACAAAAAAGAAGCTTTTAGCTTTTGTTAAAAAGGAGGATGTTCTTCAGAAATGGAGCAGCACCCACTTCTA
This sequence comes from Stylosanthes scabra, assembly GCA_036250425.1. Lineage (NCBI taxonomy): Eukaryota > Viridiplantae > Streptophyta > Magnoliopsida > Fabales > Fabaceae > Stylosanthes > Stylosanthes scabra. The sequence goes on along the minus strand of JASCZI010091464.1, from coordinate 10,668 downwards.
ACCAAAAGAGAAATAAGAAACTGATGATGTTTTAAGAGGAAGAAGAAATGAAAACTACTCTTCTTCTCACCGCACCCTTATATTTGAATAGGAGGGTAAAAGGGGTAGAAACTATTTCGTTTCCCTCAAACTCCCAAAAGAGAGAAGGGCATAAAGGTAAATGAACATGTTTTCCCCTTAAAAGCAATCATTAAAGGCACGGATTCCAAGGGAAACATTCTCTCTCCCCACGGTCTCCGACGCGTGAGAAACATCAGTTGTCAAATCAAATTGACGCTTCCTCTCCAAGAAGATTCCAGAAGACTAACACAACCAAAAACGATCAAAAGCGGTCGCCGACGCTCCGAGATAACGACGCAAAGACTCGGGGCAAAACAACTTACAAAGCTCGGATCCTCCGAAGCTCCATAAGTTCGGGGCAACTGTTCTAGACATTGGGCCTGCACGGCCCAAAAGCCAAGCATGAACCCCAATCCTGTTCCAAAGCCCAACACGGAACACGGACTGGACTTGCAAGTTAACCGACCATCTGACTAATACACGTGAAGTGATAAGTCCTGGAAGGTCGATCACTCGATCCAGGATCAACCGGTTCCTAAATAATCGGGCCCACCTCGGGTATATAAAGGGAAGATCAGCTCTTCCCTCAGGTACGTCCTCTAAACCCTACCCAATTGTTGTGCTCTCGAAGGCTCCCAAATCCTTATTTGGCAACTCTTCTTTAGCACGCGATCATTCACATAAACTCCCAGCCTTCTTCCTTGGTATCTCCGGTTACTCCGGAAATCCCAAACCCCTTGAAGGTACATTCTGTACACTCTTCAATCACTACTCTTAATTCTTTTAAAGTCACATAGAATGCAAAAGTCTTTTACTTAGTAGCATTTTATTTATATTATTCTAGCTACCAAATGAGAATAATATTTCACTTCATCTCATCGCACTAGCCACCATCATGTTTACCATCACAACTACTATCATCTTCGCACTCCATCACTACCAACGACACCACCACCACTCCATTTTATTTATATCATTCCAACTACCAAATAAGAATGATATCTCACTTCATCTCATCGCACTAGTCGCCATCATCTTCACCATCACAACTATCATCATCTTCGCACTCCATCACCACCAATGACACCACCACAACTCCCGTCACTTCTACCACCACCACTACTCTTCTTCTTCATCGTAATCTCTCTCTTAGGACGACGACGAGAAGAAAACAATTTCTTCTTTTCATTTATATATAAATTAACATTTACTAAATACTAATTTTTTCAATCTATTTTTTTTACGTAATCTCATACATTTTACTCTAGCCATTCTAATCTCTCCACTATTTTTAGTATTATTTTACTAATGTTTTGCATAAAACATTTAAAAATTTTGGTATATGAGTGATGACTATAGTTTATTTTCTATAAGTTGGTTGCTAAACATGTGTATTAGATGATAATTTAAAACACTAGAATATATGATGTCTAGTATTTGAAGAATTTGATTAATGATCATAACTTTTATTTTTTACTTTGTTAAACATTATAATATATTATATCTTTTATAATTTTATTTTATATTTTTTCTATTTTTAGTCCAATTGTAGTCATTAGTTATATATTTATCTACCACTGATATATCAACTTTTTTTCTCTTTTCTTTTCATAATTCACATTTTTTTTAGAAATATTATTTAATTACAAAAATATTGTTAAAAAATACATTGTATTATCGTAATTCATAAAATGATAATATTTAAAATTTTAATATTAATTTTAACCATTGAAACATTATATTCATATTTGTATTTTGTCAAATAATTTTATCTTTGTAGTATATTATTTAAACTAAATATAATCTAAAAAAATAACAAAAATAATAAACAAATGAAGACAAACATATGAAGTAAGATGAATAAATTTACATTAAATAATTTATAAAAATGACTATTTAAAATAATGTCATGTCAAAAATTTTGTAGCGTTATCAAGTTAAGAATTTCTTTGTTTTTGTATTTAATAGATTATACACATTTCCTAGATTCTACTTTAGATACATCTAGCATTCAGTTACAAACTTTTCATTTTTTATCTTGAAGGCTTTTAGGTTTTAGCATTTAAGTCATAAAATAATTTTAATTCTTTACCTTGAATATAATTTAAGTTACAAAAAGAGTTATAGGAGATCAAAAGTTATGCTTTTATAGTATAGATGCTTCTACCATTTAAGATAAAAAAAAATATTAAAACTTAGAAGATTAAGAGTTATATATACAATAGAGTACTTACTATGTTATAAATTTGTTATGTTTATCTCTTCATATCTATTTTAACCATCATAAATATTAAAATTATAAAATTAGAACACTTACTGTTTTTCATTAGACTTTAAGCAATGTATCTTTTAAAAATTAAAATACTTTTTCAACTTAAGAATTTCATTCTACAAAAGCAAGATCCATTTCAATATTTTTTGTAAATATTTAAATCTATTTTCATGCTTAATAATAATTTTAGTCATAACTAAAATAAAGTAAATAACACTTTATTATTTTTTTATAAAAAAACATAATAACATTATTATAGAATTTACATTGAACACTTATTTGATCATATTATTATAAATATAAAATTTACTGAATACAATAACATTAAAAATATAAAATATTTTATATTCTTAATTTTCAAAATATTAATTGAAATTATATTTTATTATTCCGCGCATCGCGCAGGTCTTTATCTAGTATACATAAATAAAAAGACTCAACAAAATTGTAACCTTCATATGAAATTAAAAATATAACAATAGCAATAATAACCAATATTAAAGAAGTAATAACAAAAATTATTATAAAAAATATGTTACAAAATTACATCTTCTATACTACTTTACTTGCTTATATATATTGCATAAAACTCTTACTCATTCACAATATTAAAATAGATTGACGATAAATTTAAATGAAGTTATTTTGAATATGAAAAGTGAAAGAAGAAAGTACCTAAAAAGGGAGACAACTACTAAGGTAACTCTATATAGTACACACACCAAAAAAACAAATAATAAGTTACTAACTTAACTTGCTTTACATATGCAGAAAGAGTCAATGATTTCAACCTTAAAGAAGGGGTCGTAAAACTACATCGTCACAAAGACGTCACAAAGCCATTTGTACCAACAAAGACCACATAAGAACAATCATAAAACAGATAATACTCACAAAAAGGAATCCAAATTCAAAAAAGTAAAATATTGCACATAACTTAATAGACCCCTGCATTACTAATATTGATTTACAAAACAGATTCAAGAGAGAAAAACAGCAAACAAAACCAACTTACACCATCGGAAGAAGAACTCAATATAAACAAGAGAAAAAGAGGATCAACACAAAAGGATGACACATCAACTATTCCATATAAGCAAATCATCAAAACAACATATCAAAGAAAGAAAAAAGAAGCAATTCGCAATGGAAAATTTTCTATCATCATAACATAACTAATAAAATGATAGACATGCACAAGGTAAAAACATATAAAAAACTAACTCAAATAGACTACATTAAAAAAATTTCACACATTCCGTACGATGCGCGAGTCTGAGTCTAGTTTGCATAATGAGTGGATTTTTCCATTTCTTTTTAGCGATAGTTTTAGGTTCTATTTTTTATGTAATAGAGATTAAGAAGTAAACTTTTTACTTTGTTCAGCATGGATTATTTCTTATTCTTCGTTTTGGATTTATGGCCTCACTTAAGGCAATTAACTTATTGTGGTGTAAGTAACAAAATGCAAAAATCTAGAGCAAAGGCTTAGACAATCATATGGTTGATGGGAGTAACAAAATGAGAAAAGGTAGAGCATTTGTAACTGATCAAGTCTATTGCTTGGTTTCACTCAAAGCAGCTAGTAGTGAAGGGAATCCCTAAAATTTAATCATTTATAATGGTATATATCAGGAATGAAGTATTGATCCAAATAATCTATATATTGCATGCAGTCATTCATTTATAAATTGAAACATGTGATCATTGATTATTCCTTGGTTTGTAATATGCAATGATGATATGATTGAATAGGTAATATGTAGTTGATTCAAGCAACAAGGAGAATTATTAGGGAGACAAAACGAGGAAAATCACACTGTACATGGCAATGAAAGATATTAAACGACAAACAAGAAACACAGAAAAGCATACAAAAATGAAACTTGAAGTGGCTTGCTTGGCTACGGATGATGAATATAACCTCACTCTCAGTCACGGATAAGCATTCTCTCAGGGATGTTGCATTGTCGAATGTGAGGCATTGCTCCTTCCTCTATTTTCCACCTGCCATCAAAGTTGATCAAATGAAGCACCTGAAGCTTTGGGAAGTCTCCAGCAGCGCAATTAACAATGCCGACCACATCTCCGAAATGTGCCTTAAAGATTTGTAAGTTGGGAAGTTGTCCTAGAGTCTCGATGAATATTGAATTCACTTTAAAAACATGTATGGTAATCTTGGTAAGATCATGGAATCAAGTTGTGATCTGATATTTGGATTTCTATTGGTGGAGGATTGGAATAATATCGCATAAGCTCCACAATTGCAGATTGGGACAGTGAACTTTTTTTTTCTTTTGTTCCATGCACCACTAACGCCGGCCTTGCCAGAACCACCCACGCTGCTCTAGCACTGGTCACCAAACGAAGCACACACTTGCTTGCTCTTCCATGACAGTTTTATCAATCAAATTCTTAGAATTTGAAATGAGAAACCCTAAAGAAGCTTTGAAATTCGTAACATCAAAATGGAGAAGAGGAAGAAGAAGTGAATGACACGACATGGTTTTGAAATTTTTGGGAGGGGCGTACATGTCACTCTCAATATCCAACCATTCCACCTTGGCAACAAAAATGCACACTTGACATTGGAATTGACATGTCATCAGGGTAACCTACATGTTATCAGGATAACCTACTGACAACAAGTTATAGGGACAAAATTGTACATTTAATATAAAGGATGGGGACCGATTTGGTAAGTTAATATCATTAGGGGTGCCTTATTTAAAGTGAAAGAGTTTGAGGACCGTGATGGATGTTTACTCTTAATAATAGACAAAAGTACATATGTAGTGTATACTTTAGTCCATTTATTGTTAACTAACGATGGACAAAAATACAAATGCCGTTATACTTCATGTATACTTTTATGTAAAATTTTTTATACGTACTTTTGTCCGTTTACTTTTATCATAATTTAAATTCTCATCCATATTTATTGAGCGATCTTTTGGTGACTTTTAAGGTGGTAGTTCAGGTGTAGTTTACTTCAAATGAAATTATTATTGAAAATCGTTAGATTACATTTTGATCAAGTATGTCAATTTATTTAAAGATAATTAGTAAGCAACTTCACATGAAGTTAACTGTATTTGAATATCCGCCTTTAATTAATTATTGCGAGTGAAAATTTAGATTAAAAAGTATTATAAAAGTATAAGATAATAAAAATGAGCTCAAAATATTTCAAAGTAACCATATTATGTATACACTAAATAAACTATCAAAATCAACTACTAGTATAAAATATATATAAAAAATAAATTAAATATATATATATATATATATATATATATATATATATATATATATTTAGTGTATAAATAGGATTTCTTAGTTTCAAATTGTCTTATTTTACTTTCCTTAGTTATAGCTTAATTTGGTATATTTTTATGTGTTTTTGAAAGGAATTCTACGGAAAATTAATTAGTTACACAACTATATGGTTAATTAATTTTTAAATTTTAAAAACATTTTATAGACGTAAGAGTCAGCTAAACTAACTTGACAAAACAAAACATAGAAAAGAACATATATACAAAACAGTATGATTATTGCGAGTTTGGATTTTTAACCAAAGAAAGTTTAGTAAAATGATATACTTTTTTTCCCAAAAAAAAATGTCACTTTAAGATTTTGATTTAAATTTATTTTATTTAAATATTATTATGTTTAATTTGAATAGATTAAACTATAATTATATACATACCAAAATGTAAAAGTGACAAAAAAATTTAAATAAAAAATAATAAAGTGGGATGAATGGTCAATCACATTATCATCTCATATCAATTCAACAAAATCTAAAATACAGATCCAGGAGCTATAATTTTTCTCTATATACTACGATACTAGATAGGGAAACATGGAATCAAATTTATTTTACCTTAAAATAAAATTAAAAAAATAATGACTATTACCTGAAAAGATAACTTGAACCAACTAATTTCTCTTCAATATGGCAGGTATAGCAGCTAGTAAATGTGTATATAGCTAGGTATCTGTCATACATACACATAATAACATGTAAAAAGATAATAATGCATCGTATAAAAAAAGGCAAATTCATACTATTTTATATATGAACAACAATAGAATTAAGTTATTTTACACAATCATATATGAAGTTAAGATTAAATAAATATAATTAAATTGGTAAGCGTGTACTTTATTCAATATAATAACATTGACAATTCCACCTAAAGTTGAACTGTTTGTGTGGTTTGTTTTGCTGGAAAAATTGAACACTAGAGATAGACTATGTAAGTTGGGCATGATTAATAGTAGGGAAGCCAACTGTGTGTTGTGTGGGGTAGAGGTTGAATCTGTCTATCATTTGTTTTTTAGATGTAAGGTAGCATGGGAGGTTTGGATGAGAGTGGTAGTGTTTTGGGGCATGGAGTGGGTATGGGCAGGGAGTTGTAGAGAACGCTTTGAGGTATGGATTGGTACCAGGTTACACAGGAACAAAAAACCTGCTTGGATAATTTCTTTCTTTGCTATAATATGGTGTTTGTGGAACCATAGGAATGCCATTATTTTCAGAAATGAAGGGCTGAACACGAAAGGGGTGATGCAAGAAGCAGCCAGGTGCACAGTTCTATGGGAAAAGGAGTGGCAGGAGAGGAAGATGCAGAGCAAGGGTGTAAGACCCTAGGTGGTGAGCATAAAACACATTGAATCCGAGCATCATGGGTAGAGGGATACTGGGCACTTTGTAGTGTTGAACTCCTTCGGTAACTTTACTGGTTTCTGGTTTTTATGATGTTACTTGTCTTGATGTTTGTTTTGCTGAGCTATGGTTGTAATGGAACTTTACTCTTACTAATTATCAAAAAAAAAAATAATAATAACATTGACAAAAATATATATAATAACATATATAAACTTACATGACTTGAAAAGATGTTCCTTTTTAAGAGCTCCTACTAAGGCAACACAATGCCATCATAATGATGTGTCCACAAATGTCTTGATGATAAATAATTCTTGGAAAATCAACCTCACAAGTATAAGTGTGCAACAACATATTAAATAACTGAAATTCATCCAATGTATGAAAAAACAAATAATATTCACTAGCTAGGTTTGATAAATGTACCTTAAATATCATCCAAAAAATATAACAATTTGATAATTCCTTGCTTCCTTTTGTGGAAAAGTTGAAATAGGATGGGAGTGGGTGTATATAATAAATTAATAATAATAATAACTGCCAAATTATTAGCAAATGTGAAATGGAAAGTTACACCGACCATGACCTATATGCCATATATAAGGTGCCTTAAGTCATATATAGTCCAAAGAATCTCTACATTTTGAGCAAATGCATATGTTTGTCATAAGATAAAATTTTAAAAAATCGAAAGAAAAAAAAAACAGAAAAAAGAGAGAAGAAGAGCCAAAAGATACATAATGGGCATCTATTCTTGCTGTGTATGTGAACATTTGAGCAAGAATAATATATGTAAGCTAAGCAAGTTAAGTATCAAATTAAAGCTATTCCCTAAAATGGGGTAGCAAAAATATCCCTAATATATGTTAACACATATATACAAGAAAGGAATTACTTAAAGATTTTACTTTTAATATACATTATTACTGTAAAATAGTTTTATATGTGCATTAAATTATGTAACCTAATATATATTGGTAAAAATAATTATGTTTTATATTAATTATTGTGTAAATGGTCATAAAAAAAACTAATATAATTGAGCAATTATATAAAACATTTTATATATTTTCAATGCATTAAAACTAAATTTTTATTTATTAAATGTAAATTATACCTTTCTCAAAGGGTATATGCATGCATGAGTTCTGATTGGATCATATATAGAGTGTTCTTTAATTATGGACCAAACTTCTATATACAGGAAAATTGCTTAATTCAACCAGTCAGTGAGCATATTTGTGGAAGCAAGAAATCAATGTATCTTTGTGAATTAAATCGCTCTAATTTGGTAATCAAACCGCTCTATTATTCTAAAATGTCATAAATAATCATCACTAAAATATATAACAAAAAAAAAATTAGAGGGAGAACATATATAATAACTTGCACTCTTGAAGAATAACCTGATATATAGAATAATAATAAACACAATAAAGAGATGAAATAAATATAGAAATAATGAATTCGAGAGAAAGCATAATATACTTAACCAACTACAATAATACATACTATATATTAAAATGATATTAAAAAAAAAAAAGATAGAGCGAGAAAGATATAATACAGAAGAATATATATGAGGTGCAAATGGATGCATAATGCATCCACATACATCATGGGAACAAACAAGTCAAACAATGGAGTTGTGAAAGTCAACATTAATGACATGCAACAAATTATTAATAGTGATGGGATATTGACTTACCATAGTATTGACTTTACCTTCTGTAATCTAATGCTCTTCTTGACTTGCAACTTCCTCCTTACATAACACTTGCTTTTATTTCAAAAAAATTGTTTTTTAACTAATTCTTTATAATTTTCCAAAAAAAAACTTTTTAGATCTACAATAATTACCTATATAAAATCTTACAAATTTCTTTTCTAAAATATATTATTTAAAAAATTCAGAGTCCAAAATTCTCCTAGTTAAAATATATATAAAATATTTAATTTATTATTATTAATACACTAGCTAGTATATATATAAATAAATAAACATATTAAGAAAGTGGAATTTTTGGATGCCTCCAGAGTATGCACTGGAGCGAGCCTAATGACTAATTTTTCATTGATTTATGCGTGCATCTTAAGGGTCGGACGGTTGGTCAAAGTCCTCTCTGTATATATACCGTGTTGGGATTGAACAGGGATTCTGCGTAAACTTATTAAGGAAGTGGAAGTAATTAGGTAGGTTGGTAGCATGTGGGTTTTGATTAAGATGATGGCTTTTGTAATTTATAAACGGCATTGATCACGCCGTCGCTTAAGTGTTAGTTAGGTTGCTAACTAACTGTGGCTACCGTCCTACACCAAACATTAATAACCAATTTGACTTTTTCTTAATTATTTTTTTCCTTTTCCTTAATTCATTTTTTATGCATGCGTGCTTGGTCATGCTTATTACTATATATATACATTTTTGTATTTTATATACTTTTGATTGGCCATGAATATCTTCATGCTACTAGTTTTCAAGAAACTTCTCCAAGCCTATTAATTTTCATAAGAAAATTTATTCTATTTTTAGAGAGATAGAGAAAGAGAGAGCCATAGAGGAAAATTAACAAGGGAAAAGCTAATACTCAAATTGGTTTATAAAAGAAAATTGGTACTCCAAATTGGTTATTTAGAAATTTTGTTAGCGAATTAATTCTTATACGATCATAAGTCAAATTGATATTTTGTCAATTAGATATATAATAACATGTTATGTGTTACAAAGTAATAGATTGACATATCTTATCATCATACCATATAATTATTTATTTAATGATAAAATGATTAATTAGATTTATAATTATATCTTTCAGAAATCGATTTAATTTGAGTAGTATTAACTCAACAAGAAATTTATAATTATTTTTGAATGCATGAAGGTGGTGGTCTATATACTTAATCTGGTCATATTTCAACTAGAAGACACATCAATATAATATTAAGTTATTAACATAAAATTTGAAGAGGCTTGTGTGAAATCTAAAATTCTAAATGTAGGAATATAGTAAGGTCTAGCTTGGGACCCAAAAAAGCAGCAAATTATAATTTTCATTGCTACTTTATTAATTAGTATATAATAATAGTGCTAGCTTTAATTTAGACCAAACTTTTACTGAAATATCCCTGCTGAACCAAAATACATCTTTTGCAAGCTACCTAACAAAGTTGTACCAATATAATAATCTTCCTAACTACTAACTAGTATCTAAACTACATACACACTCACTATTTCTAGAAACATGAATAATAAACGTTTACTTGTAATTCATGAGTTTGTATAAAATATTCTTAAATAAGTGACTGATGTTTTAAAAATAATAATAAAAATAAAATATAAAAAATTTAATTATTTATTTAAAAATATTTTATCTGATTCATTATAAATAGATTTATTATTTATGTGTCGGTAATTCATATGTTAATTTAACTCTACCCTCTAGGCAAGTTCATCAAGCAATTATTTTACTTTAATTTATTTGTTGTTTGTTTTTTACTAAATAAAATATATAAAACCAAGGAATAAGATCTTCAAATTTCGTTTAAAAAATTAACAAAAACGTACAAATTGTAAAATTTAAATTTAACTTAAATTTTATTGGATGGTAATATATATATATATATATATATATATATATATATATATATATATATATAT
>JASCZI010091463.1:10717-22284 GCA_036250425.1 Stylosanthes scabra | reverse complement strand
ATTATAGAAGTGTTGCGCAGACAATTAAGAGATTGGAAGAAGCTGCTATCACTTACAGGGGACCTGAAAGAGCGGAGTTGCTTAGAAGATGGCTTGTTGTGCTTAAAGAGATTGATAAATTGTCTCGGGATGTGGATGAAGGTAAAGAGAAGACTCTTGAGCATCACCTTGGTGCTGAAGAGTTAAAGGAGAACTCAAGGAAACCATCTCTGGTAAGAAACCTTCGTTCCTTTCCTTGCCTTGCATTTGAACATTCTAGTTTTGTTTAAATGATTTTGGGATATAAATACTCTATCCAAGTTTTAGGCAAACATTTGCTTATACATTCAATCTATTTAGCACTGACAAAATCTATCTAAGAAGTTCTTGCTGTTTGTATTTCAGATGATGTTGTTAGTAGAAAAAACTGGGGTTGATCCTTCTCTGTTTTCGGTTGTAACAGGGTTCTTTGGTTGTTGGCTTTCTTTTTATCATTTTAATTACACAATTACAGAATGAGTTTGTCATTGCTGTTTTGCATTATACTAGAGAAGAGTCCCGGCGTGGTTTTTCTACATTATTTCACTGCTTTGGAATTCCATATTTCAGAGTTTATTTTTATTTTCATTTTAAACGGTGGGATGCCTTATATTAGATTTATTGAAGTGTTGTGTACTTCTTTATCCCTTGTCTTTGTTTTATAATAAAATTGTCATGTGTTGATCTGTAAGTTTTTCGGTTGTTGATGTAATAGTCGAAATAGTGAACATCTTGATTTAACATTCTTTAACTTTTGTCGTTTGTGTTTTTCATACTCCTGGTTCTTTTCAGGTTCTTTATTATGATAGTGATGTTGGAGGTGAACCGTTAAGTTTCCGTGATGTTTTTCTTCAAAGTCAGGCATTGGAGGGTATAACATTATCAATGGTATGATAATTGATGTCATTATTAGGTACAATAATGCTGAATTTTTGCTGGTATGTTAATCTTGTTAACAATTAATAATTTCTTGACCTTTTATCAATGATAGTTTCATCTAGTAGAACATAAACCCTTGCTTGTTTATTTTCTCTTTGATGTATGGTTATTGCAGCTTTATCATTCTAAATTCTAGTAGTGTTTCGTACTATCATTTCAATGGTAAAAAGAAGATCATGCTGCGTATGTCAATCTTTTAATTGCTGATGATGGAGGTTAACCGCAGGGTTAACTCTTTTCTATTCCTCAGATTATCGAAGCTCCTAACGAGGAAGAGGTTTCCCTTCTCCTGGAAATGTTTGGGTGAGTTTGCCTGTTTCAAATGGCTCATGGCGATTCACAATTCTTGGCATATATTTTCTGTTTTATTGGCATGACAATTCTTACTCCGCATGTTTGATGCCAATGTTTATATGGCTATGCATACGACATTTAATTTGACTGAATCCTTCTATTCCTAGATTTCAAGCCTTTTGGTGCATATTTGTGTGACATATGCAATCAATTGCAACACTTTTATATTTCAGTTCAGCCAAACATTGGCCTGATCATGTTTTAAATATCTTTGTCTTATAGGCTCTGTCTGACTGGAGGGAAAGAGGTTCATAATGCCATAGTAAGCAGCTTACAAGATCTGGCAACAGCATTTTCAGGCTACCAAGATGAAGTATTGGTAAGGATGATACAGTTACACTTACATCTATAGATAGAAGTATTTTCCAGTACCAAAGTGTTGCTGGACCTACTTGCAATTCTCAGCAGTTATAGGTGATTCTTTTTCTTGTTTCAGCTTCACATGAGATTATTATATATGTTTTGCCTTGTCTTTCAGGTAAAGCGAGAGGAATTACTCCAGTTTGCACAGGGTGCCATAACCGGGTTGAAAATTAATTCTCAAGCTGTTAGGTCAGTATGAACCAACGGGTTGTTCCTGTTGTCATTTTTGTCATACAATTTCTGCTATATATCATGAGGTTTTCTCTCAGGATAAAAGTCACCTTTATACACTCTACTGGTGTCACGTAAGATCAAAGCTACATAAACTTAAAGAATTCCCATGATATAATGTAAAATGGGAAAAGTAGGCTGCAATATACCTGTCCTCATTGTGGATCTTGTGTTGCTTTCTGGCTGCAGAATAGATGCTGAAGCCTTTAGTCTTAAGAAAAAGCTCAATAAGATAACTACACAGGGGACTGAAAACCAAGTCGATTATAAATCTGCTGAGGAAACAATGGCAACACTAGAGGTATTCTAGTTTTACTTCTGTTGTTTGTGTTCTATCATTGTTAACACTTAACAGAAAATTAGTGCACTTTCCAGAAGGAGTGCAACCTTTTTTTAACCAAAAAAAGCAACCTTTTCCCCCAAAACTTTCTTAAACTTATACTTTTTTCATAAGGACTAACATACAAAATCAAGAAGGTTCAGGGATCATGTTGCACACTTTTATAGTTTAGGACTGAAGTTTACACAATCTCTAGTTATGGGGGTAAAGTAGAGTTTCCCCCAGTTCTTAACATATAATGTTCGGGAAGAAGCTCATTTGAGCCTTTATTGGAGTTAAGTATCTCCCCTGTAATCAGATACAGCTCATTTGGTTAGTCTCTGGTTAATTTGGCTAGCATGCAGTCAGTGCACTACTGCATTACCTGTCTCTAATTTCTTGGTTCCTTCTTGAGTTCAATGGGAGATTTTCACTCTCCTCTATTTGTCCTTCTCCCTCCCCCCCTAAGATTATATGTAACTATTTATTGTGTTCTTTGCAACTTTGATGATATTTTGAAATTTGAAATATGGAGTATAACCAGCTAATCACTTTGCAGGCTTTAAAAATAGCACTAGCACAGATTCGGATATGCTCGAGGCTGGAAGGATTATTGCTGAAGAAAAAAAATTTAACCAATGGAGACTCCCCTGAGGTTCATGCCCAAAAGGTACAATTATTTCATAGTTTTATATGGAAGGTAAAGAGGTAGGAGAACTGTTTCTCGCCATTTAGATGACATCCACGAAAAGGATGAAATCTTCTACTTACACGAGTACATGACTATATGTCCTAGCTTTTGGCATTGGGAGTAGTATGGGACTATGGATAGGATACGCATCTGCGGTATTGTGTTTCTATGGTATTGTCAATCTTATTAGAATGTTGAGTTTTGATGATCTTCTCTAATAATATTTTTAAATGTGTCTAGATCTTTGCTTTCTTACTTTCTTTATATTAGTTTAGTTTCTAACAGTGTTATTATTTTCATGTATCTACTTACTCGAGTAGGTTGATAAGCTAAAGGTCTTAACAGATTCTCTTGCCAACTCTGCTGCAAAAGCTGAAAAGCGTATTTTAGATAACAGGTAGGCTTTCTGTACTGTGAAAATTTCTGTATAGTGCTCTCTCTCCGAGTATCTGATTTTATTTAGTCTGACTATATCAAAGTATAAACTGAGAATGGAATTCCTAGGCATAACAATATGACATGCAACTATGCAAGAGACACAAGATGGTTAATTATGAAATGTTTCATTTGGTTATTTTTGTTGATACATGCAAAGAATCTTGTAGCTTCTATATCAGATGATTTTGAAGGATTTATTTTGCTGTATACTATTTTTGCTTCTGATACAAGAAACTAACCCCTGTCCCTCTCTTTTTCTTAAACTAAACAATGACAGAGTACAAAAAGAGGAGGCATTAAAAGTTCGGGTGACTAAAGACGGTGAAGTTAGTGAAAAGGAGAAGGTAATCTATTCAGCAAGGCAGCATTGTATTTGTTGTTTAAATTTTGGCTGACAAGAAACTAATAATCTTTCACAAGGAAACTTCATGGTTGTAACTAACTGGCCTTTTTTACTTTGACATATGTAATGTGTAAACTGTCAATATTTAATAGTATATGGACAATATTATGGTTTGAGGGAAGGATATCCTTATAGGAGGATTTTTGTTTCACCATCAACATATATGATTTTTCCTTTATTATGGATTATATTTTTGTCCAGTATTACACTAGATTGAAAGAAAAATGAAGTTTATCATTAGTCATTACTCAAATATATATATATGGGGTTCCAGCATGTAAGATCCATTAAATATATCTCTGGTCTGGTGTGTGTACCAGGTGTTCCATCTTATTGTAGAGGCACAGCTGATTTCTTTTTCCTATTTTCTTTTTCAGGAATTGACAGCTGAAATATCAGGACTCCAACAGAGAAAGGAAGATCTTGAAGCTGAATTGAAGAAGGTATTTTGTTGGCTATCTGAATTCTTAATGCTTCAGAATTTTTCTTAGTTCTTGAAGAATGGTTTTTGATGTTGTTATTCTAGAAACCATTGAAATTTCAAGCTGAACTCTTTGACTCTTCCCTAAGATTTTCTTCTCTTACTATTCTGTTTTCAAATGTTGTTGATCTTCATCTATAATTTCTACCAGTTACACCTTAAAATATGAGATATTATATCATTCCAGCTCTTAATTAATAACTGTTTCTATATGATTGATTTATTTAAGGGAAAACATTTTATAATTGATTGATATCTGGCTTAAACCATGTAGGTTAATACATCTTTGGCTGCTGCTCAAGCACGATTGTGGAATGTGAGGGAAGAGAGGGACCAGTTTGAGGAAGCAAACAATCAAATAGTTGAGCATCTGAAGACAAAGGTTTGAATTTTGAAGTCCTCTCTTTTATGTTTGGGTTATCATGCTAATCCACATTGCTGCTTAAATAATTCTCAGCACTCAGTTGTCTGAAGTATTCATTCGACCTTGATTGACAGGAAGATGAACTTACAAAATCAATTAAGTCGTGTAATGTTGAAGCAGATGTTATCAAAACCTGGGTTAATTTTCTCGAAGATACTTGGGTTTTGCAGAAGTCAAATGCAGAACTTTACGAGAAGCAGGTCAAGTATGTATTAAACTTGCTGAACTTGAGATGGTGAATTTTGTTATATATATATAAAAGATTTATCATGAATTAATGTTGTTAATTCTTGTGTTTTTGAAGTGATGAATTGGTGAGCCATGAGGACTATTTTGTGAATTTGGTCATTAAGCTTCTTGCTGGTTACAAGGTATTGATTTTCGTTTACAGAATTAGATGTTGGATTTAAAATGGTGGATTCCTTTCTGCTTCCCTGCCTTTCCTTTGAAATAAATGCTATGTAATGCACAGAAAGAGTTGGAGCCTTCCATCGATCACATTGGAACGTTTGTTGTGAACCTCAAGAATCTAAGTCAAAGGTAACATTTTTGTGTTAATTCTAATGTCTACATGAGAATTTGACTGTTTGCAAATTTCCTTTTGAGAACCAAATTTTTTCAATTGTAATACATATTTGAATTTCAACTTTTTGCGTAGATGTGCAAGGAAAATTTGAACCCAAATAAGTATGTGATCAAATGATTAAAATTACATTTATTTGAAAAGTATTTGACTTTTTATTTTATTTTATTTTTGAAACTAATGTGACAAGATGGGTATGAGAACAGATCCTACAAGCAAAAGCAAAAAATAAACAAAAGATCAGTCGTGAAGTGCATGTCTCATGTCTGAAAGGGAAATTCCTCTAAAAAGTTCATGATCTTTACACTAGATGAAGGCCAAATGTCTAATTTATCCCATTAAACATGTTTATCTAAAAATCTGTCGCTAAAACCAGCAAACCCAGACACCCAATCAACAAAATCCAGGTTGTAGCATGTGTCTAAATGTGTGCATGCTTATTTTTCTTATTTTCTTAATTCCCTCGCGGAGATAGGTTAGTGATGTCGGCAACCAGTGGAGATGATGAGGATGCAAAGCTATTAAGTCCAAGGAGAAATCTCGAGGAGGAATATTTAAGCTATGAAGCCAAGGTATACATGTGACTTAATAATAATTTTAAATTACTGTCTTGTTTATCCAGCGCTTCACTTATTTAGTTATTTGTCTTCTTTTACCTTGAAGTGTACCCATGTGTAGACTCTTACCTTGACAAAAATGCTCTGGGTTCAATTTCTGTTGTATGATTGAATGTCTATCAACAATAGAAATCTAATTATACAGTGATGTACCTGGACTTTGGATCTTATTGATGGTTCTGTTTCCTTGTTTCAGATTATCACCACTTTCAGTGTAGTGGATAACATGAAACAGCAGTTTTATGCTCAACATGAGAAAATTTCGAGGTTTTGTATTTCCTTTAAAATCCACTGTGTTTGGCCTTGTTTCAGTTGCTTTATATTTTCTTTCTAAATCACATTATGGGTTCACTCGTCCAGGAAAGATGAAGAGAGAGTTAAAGAGCTTTTTAATGCCATTGAAAATTTACGGACTAAATTTGAGGCCATTGAGAGACCAAATCTGGAAATTGAGAGCCCACCTGAAAAGCCCGAATCACCCCCTGCCGAGAAAAAGCACGAAGATACACCAGCTGCTTCAGCTTCAGCTCCAGCTCCAGCTCCAGCTCAAGCTCAGGGCACCGAGATTTCAAAGACCGAAACAGATAAACAGTCAAAATCACCTTCGGCTAAGGGAGATGAGATATTTGACCATGAAGCAGAATTAGCTAAGCTAGAATCGGAGTTTGGAAAGGTTGGCCAAGACTACTCAGGAGAGGAGATTGGTGATTGGGAATTTGATGAGCTTGAAAGAGAATTGTCTTCAACCAAGTAATTATTTGAATCTCTTTGGACCATAACGCTTGCTGTTGTAATTTTATAATCAAACATATGCAAGTATTATATGAATTTGTAAGCGTATATATAGGTTGGCTGTTAGTGAAGCTGCAACATGGTCAGATTTCTTTGAATTTGTAACATAAAAAAAGTGCATGATTTCTTCATTCATCTGTAAAGTATTGAATTTTAAGTTATAAAAACTTATCAACTTATTTGTTAGAGCTTTCTTTCAATGGGTCCAACTTATTTCAGGGCCTTGATTCTCCAGATGCCATTTTGATCTATTTATATTTATAATATATTAATTCAGAGACAAAGGTAGTTTCTTTTTTATCTTTATATTTCAAATTTTCTATTGCTATGTTTAGTTAGTAAAATTTACAAATGTCACATTCCTAAACTTTTTTACATTTCACACTAACATTTCTATATTACTTTATGTTAATTTAGTTACTATATATCTATATCCATTACTTCTCTTTATATTAGTTTTTATTTATTTTCTATCATAGAAGTCCAATACAATACGTTAAATATGTTATTTTGGCTACTATATTACTAGATTTTTTGGTGACTTACTATATTACTAGTATTCATAACTCTTCTTTATGATAACATTTATTCTTTATAATAAAAATCTAAAACGTTATATAGTATTCATTTTATTTATATTATTCCAACTACTAAAAAAATATATATATTCAAAAGCTATTCCCACATATTATATTTCGATTTCTTCCTTCCTACCCTACATTCTCATATTACTCTTACAACCTTACCCTCTCCAGTGATCATGGAGATAAGAGTATTATCTTACTACTAGAATTGCTTTTTTTTTTTTTATTTTTCCCTCTTGTTAATTCTGTTGTTATTATTATTTAGCTAATTATCGTATGGAGTAATCTTTGTTGACAGTAATGCAGAGATGAAATGGAAGAGAAATAGGTTAGTTCTACACGTTATTTAAAAATTCTAAATATTATATTGTATTACAATTGAGCATCCGTTAACAAAAAGTCTCCATCTTTTATCAGTTTGTTAACCTTTTTTTTTTTTTTCTTTTACTTGGTGTAGTTTGATTTTTTCTCTCTCTCTTGTTAATTCTCTTATTATTATTATGTATATTTAGCTAATTATCGTACGAAGTAATCTTCAACTTTGTTGATAGTAATGCAGAGATGAAATGCAAGAAAAATAGGTTAGTTCTATACATTATTTAAAAATTCTAAATATTATATTGTATTACAATTGAGCATCTGTTAACAAAAATCTCCATCTTTTACCAAGTTTGTAATCCTTTTTTTTTTCCTTTTACTTGGTGTAGTTTGATTCTTTTGAAGCATTTTGAGTATCATCTATTTGTATTTATGAAAAAAAAGTTAACAATATAAATATATAAAATTTTAAATTTTTGAGTATCATCTATTTGTATTTATGAAAATATAAAGTATCATTTATTTTTAAATTGTGTGATTTTTAGTTATGATTTCTCGTATTGGAGTTCTCTATATTCTCTCCTGTTCAAGTTCTTCATCCATTCTTGACCATTGTTAACCAAGTAACTCAGTAGCTATATTTTTTTATAAATAGTAAACTACAAAGCCAAAGTGAAACGTGGCAACACTCTCGGGACAAAAGAAAATAAAATAAAAAAAAAAAATATCACTATATAAACATAAAATAAAATATAAACATAATACATAAATCCCACTCTTACAGCAAGCATTATGGTTTAGACTCTAAAAAGTTAAGATCACTATCTCATTTAAATGCTTTTATTACTCCTATTAGTACTCTCCAGTACTCTCGCGCATAACGTACTTATTAGCTCATTGTGTTTATTATACAATCTCAACATGCTATCCAACTGATTTAAGTATTAAAAAATTCTTTTGAAATTTAGCAAGAACCTCAAAACTATGTTTATCAGAAGTTAAATAAATCTATGAAATATTAAGGATTGTTCTCTGTTCATTCATGCTTTACAGATGAGTGAAGTCGAGGACCCCTTTAACTTGGAAAGCAAATTGTCCTCGGCCAAGCAAAAGTGACTAATCTTTTGAGGCGAGGTGCACCATATGCGTAAAGGACAACGTAACTAGTGCGAAGTCCTTTTCTTCCCTTTCATTATCAGAGGAGATTAGAGACGAGATTATCAACTACCATTCTTTTATGACGAATATGATTCGTCAAAAAAGTAAAGGACAATCCTAACTATAATGTCTCATACACTTTTTTTTTTTAGTAAAACAATAATAATAGGAAATGATTGTATAAATGAGATGATATGTAATTATGTGAAATTAATTAAAATTTATCTATCTAATTATGTACTCTTTAGATACTCTAGCATATATAATTTATGAATAATGCCACGGAATCTACGTTAGGGAGCAATTAGGGTGCCAACAACTAAGTTATTATCCAAAATTTATATCTGTAAGTCATATATTTAATATTAAGTTATCATTCAAAATTTATATGAGTTATGATCCGTAACTATTGTTGGCTCTCTATTAGCCATAATATGGTGGTTCTAGTCTTTTTCATAATTTATTAGAGGAGATTTTATGGTGGATTCTGAAACTTGGTTCACACGGTTGATTTCACCAGCTTATGATACTCTATAAAGCAGGTACATGTATATGAAAGTATGGAAATATATTTGTAGAAAAAAGATTATGATATCTAGAATTGCTCAATTATGTATCCAAAAAACTTGGGTGACCAACCATTTATTTTATACTAACCAGCATAAATAACCAGCACTTGAGTTCTCAATATATTAAATAATTTTTTGGTGTGTTTGAATTTTTTTTTGTAGTCATGGACAAATGTACTTGTGGCTAAAACTAATATATGATGTTATTCATGTAGCAGCACTCTTTATGTATTATTTGAATACTCTAATTTCACAAGCGGTGCTTTTTTTTTATTTATTTTTTTACTTTTGGAGATGCAACTATGTGTTTAGCCTTTATGAGGATATATGAAAAAGATGCTACGTGAATTTTGGGTAAAACCTTGGTTAAGGTGAATGTCAAACCATAAATTAAACTGATGGTTAGGAGTGATGATTAAAATAAATTAAACTTAATGGTCATGTAATATTTTTTTTCTTAATTCCTCTAATCATTTATATCCAAAACTATGAATGATATTTAGTTTTAGAAAAAATATAGATTACCAATATTTTTCTAACCAACAAATCAACCAATAAAAATAGAACATACGTAATTACTATTTATGAAACGTCCAAAAGCCAATGGAATAATATCTGAAACCTATAGAACATTCGAAACCTAAACAACATTCGAAACCCAAAAAAATATAATATTAAATTTAAGTTGTTGTCTGAATTTTTATTGGTTATCTAACATTGTTGTAAATTTTAATATGAAAAAGGTGTTGGTGTAATGCATATATATTATGTTTTGGTATGTTTTATTTAGTTATGGGAGTTTTGTATTACAATTTTCTCTCCTGCAAAAAGTTATTTGCATTTTTCTCTAAACATAACGGTGTAAAAACACTTTGCGAATATTAAAGTATATCACCTACCTTTATTCCATATAAAAAGAATCAAGTGGATTGTGTTTTCCGGATATTTTTTCTATTCACAAAATACTCATTTCCTGCAACAAGAGCAACTTAACTTTTGCTCCAAAAATTGACATAACTTTGGATGCCCAAACACCTACTAAGTGCCAAATTTTTCATCTATCATTCATGAAGATGATATTTGCCACACTATATGATATGTACACAATATTTTGGCGATTTTTCTACCTGTTGAATCAAACCCCAAATTGATGTTTTGGATGCTATATCATCTTTCACGTTGTTAAGTCAATCTTAATCTAACTATTTAAGCTAAATCACCCAATTTTTTCATAGAAAAGAAATCTATTCGATGGAACAAGACGGTAGATTATCAGGACTATAAAAGACAAACTTGTAGTACGTGTTGTTTCATATATTTGACCACACCCAAATTTGGAGCGAATACTTTAAATGAGTGGCTAAATTTTAAAAAATAAAAATAATAATAATATATGAAAAAATTTTAACCACTAGTATAGAAATATTCTCTAGGCATAGATGAGGTTCATCTTAGATAAAACCTACTATACTCTAATTCTATAAAAATTCTTAAAAGGAAGGTTCCTTGGAGGCAATGCATGTTTTCTCAATGTTGATGTAATATATTTCACATTAATGTTTGCAAGCACAAGTTCTATTAATTAACCAATTTTTTTTAAAAAAAATGCACATTGGAGGAAACAAATAGGACCTTGCACTGTCTTTTTGCCTGCAACTAAGAATTGAATTGAAAAAACTAAAATAAATAAATAAAAGAGAGAAAAGGGTAAACCCAAAAAGTAGGTAAAGAGTGTTGAAAAACCAAAGCCTAGAGCTTTAATTTGCAGGCATTCCGGTCTCAGTTCCCTTATCCCACCAATATTTGTCGGGTCATTCATCTTGTTCAGTGTGTTATGATGCATTTATTCACTTACAATTTGAACTTTTAAAAATGTTAATCTTAATTATTAACTATTAAACACAAGGAAAAGTAACATAAGTTATGTCATGTCATGTCACCACAACATAATAAAATTTCTTAAAAAGAAAAAAAGGCTTGTAATAATTAATGTAATTTAAGTTAGCCATAAACAAATGAAGGAATAAGTAGAAAAAGACTGAAAAAAGAAGCTTATGTTCACAAAAAGGTATATCAAGGCTTTTCCCGTGTGCAAGTTTATATATACACTAAAGTGTGTTAAAAAGAAAAAAACAGAACCTCGAATCTGGTAAAAGAAAGTGCAATTGTGTAATCAGTGCAAGGTTTATATGTATGTGCTATTTTGCTGAGCTGTTATTTCAACATCAAATTGATTATGGTGCACAAATTACTTATATAATTGCACAAAGAATCAACTGAGATAT
>JASCZI010091462.1:11020-25942 GCA_036250425.1 Stylosanthes scabra | reverse complement strand
GTGGAACTTCTCAATTGCGATTGAAAAAGAAAGTGGACGTAGGCGAGGATTGTGCCGAACCACTCTAAAGTTGGTGTATCGTATCTCTATCTTTTATCTTTTATAACTCCGTCATTTACATTTATACAAGTGTTTTGGAAAGTACAAGCTCCTTGTAAGTACTTAAGAAGTGGCTTAAGTCCTTGGAAAAATACTAGTACAATCATTTGAGCTATTTATTTCCATAGCAATTTATACTTCCGCAAAAATTTTCTATTGTTGTTTGAACACTCAATTCACCCCCCCTCTTGAGTGTTGTGCATTGTGACTAACATAAAGGTTTGTCAAGCACCTTGAAGCTTGGTGGTTTAGTGGATATCTCAATTGTGATTGAGAAGAGTGGACGTAGGCAAAGAGATTGTGCCGAACCACTATAAATTTTGTGTATCGTATCTCTATCCTTCATCTCTTTAATTACTGTCATTTATATTTACAAGTGTCTTGGAAAGTAAAAGCTCCTTGTAAGTACTTAAGAATTGACTTAAGCCCAAGGAAAAATACTAGTACGAGCATTTGAGTTGTTTATATTCAAAGTAATTTAAGCTTCCGTGAAAATTTATCATTGTTGTTATCATACTCAATTCACCCCCTCTTGAGTATACGTGCTACGTGACTAACACACTACCGATCCCAGATTGGATGGACTGTTACCTAAAGGAAACTAACCACCACAGGGTGGCGGAGTTAACCCCTATCCGAATGTCCTAGGCATACACAACAGCAGGGGACCTAGGTCTCAACAGAATTCGAGTAAATCTCGCGTCACCAGGAAGAACTCACCAGTAGTGCACTTTGCACCGAATGGAGTTTGTATCATTTAAGGTCCCCATACTGTTGGCAGGGGCGTAGCATTAACGGCATC
The DNA here is from genome assembly GCA_036250425.1 of Stylosanthes scabra. Classification (NCBI taxonomy): domain Eukaryota; kingdom Viridiplantae; phylum Streptophyta; class Magnoliopsida; order Fabales; family Fabaceae; genus Stylosanthes; species Stylosanthes scabra. Next base: position 25,041 of record JASCZI010091462.1, on the reverse strand, counting down.
GAAATTAACTCCGTTCCTCCCATCCGTTGCCCTTAGGGATCGACAGATAACAACATTCGCACATTTCAACCTATAGCCGAGTCACTATGGTCACTACTCGCTACAAATGGAAATCATAATTGCGGAATTTAAACAGGCAGCATAACGGTAAGACATGATAGCAAAATAACAGAAAACAAACGGACAGAATAACGACAGTAAAATTAAATAATTCGAAATTAAAGTTAGCAGAGTAACAGCATACAAAATAGATAATAAAAACAGTAAAATGTTTGGCTAGTGAAAATGGGCAAAAACTAATGGAACCCTAAACTAAACTAAAGGAATTGTGGTTTGGGCATCCTCTATTTATAGGCACAAATCTGGCCATTGGTGCGTACGCATAGGCCTCTCAGGTGCGTATGCATGTGGTCCGGTTCTAGCTAGGACGTGACGCCCATGTCATGGAAATGCATACGCATAGGCTCCTTTGGTGCGTACGTATAGGCTCTGAATTTGGCCTTCAAAATTTTCTTTGCGATCTTCTCGTTCCTCGTGCTCTCTTTAGCCACTTTCGCTCCAAACTTTGCCTCGCATAGGCCCATCGGGATCGTAATTTTCCTGGCATGAACCGCAGTCTAGAGTTATAGAGAAAAACTTTATCCCTGAGTTCAAAGTTTTTCATAATTAATTTTTTGTCGTGGATTGCTTTTGCTCGTTCCTCATAAAGTTTGGAGTTCTCATAAGCTTCCAGTCTAATGCATTCCAGCTCTTCGAGTTGGAGTTTCCTTTCCTCTCCCGCTTCAACAATATTCATATTGCATTCTTTCACAGCCCAGTACGCTTTATGCTCGATTTCAACTGGTAAGTGACAGGCTTTTCCATACACAAGTCGGAATGGACTCATTCCGATGGGTGTTTTGTAAGCAGTCCTATAGGCCCATAAAGGATCATTCAATCTTGTACTCCAATCCTTTCTCTGTGGGTTTACTACTTTCTCCAGGATTCTTTTTATTTCTCTGTTGGAGACTTCTGCCTGCCCATTGGTCTGAGGGTGGTAGGCCGTATATACTTTGTGAGTCACTCCATATTTTCTCATTAGTGCCTCCAATCTTCTATTGCAGAAATGAGTCCCTTGATCACTTACGATTGCTCGTGGTGATCCGAACCTGCATATAATATTATTCCTAACAAAAGAAATGACAGTGTTAGCATCATCAGTTCGGGTAGCGATTGCTTCTACCCATTTAGAAACGTAATCTACTGCTAACAAAATATACATGAATCCATTAGAGTTAGGAAATGGTCCCATGAAATCTATGCCCCAAACGTCAAACACTTCACAAAAAAGCATTGGCTGTTGAGGCATTTCATCTTTCTTGGATATGTTACCGAATTTTTGGCATTGGTGGCAAGCCTGACAGAATTGGTGTACATCTCGAAATAGTGTTGGCCACCAAAAACCACATTCCAGAACTTTCCTTGCTATCCTTTGAGGGCCGAAATGGCCGCCGCTTTTTGATGAATGACAAGCATGCAAGATGGGCTGGAATTCTGATTCCGCTACACAATGCCTAATGATTTGATCGGCTCCTCTTTTCCATAAATATGGGTCATCCCAAATATAATACTTTGAATCACTCTTCAATTTATCTCTCTGTTGTTTGGAGAACCCAGGAGGGAAGACATAAGCGGCTAGATAGTTGGCGATGTGTGTGAACCATGGTGCTTTTCTTACGAGTGCATGCAGTCCATCCAGAGGGAAAGAATCATCAATGGGTAAGAGATCCTTAGTTGTACTTTCGATACGACTTAAATGATCAGCTACAAAATTCTGAGATCCACTCCTGTCTTTGATTCCAAGGTCGAATTCTTGCAAGAGTAGGATCCATCGTATCAATCGAGGCTTGGTCTCTTTCTTCTTCAATAAATATTTCAGGGTAGCATGGTCGGAATACACTACCACTTTAGATCCCAACAAATGTGGTCTGAATTTCTCCAAAGCGAAGACAACGGCTAGCAATTCCTTTTCGGTGGTGGTGTAGTTCGATTGTGCTTGGTCTAGAGTCCTTGATACGTATGCTATTATATAGGGCATTTTACCTTCACGCTGAGCCAATGCAGCCCCCACAGCATAATCTGAAGCGTCACACATGATTTCAAATGGCAGGCCCCAATTTGGCCCTCTGATTATCGGGGCAGTTGTCAAAGCAATCTTAAGTATGTTGAATGCTTCGATATATTTGTCCTCAAAGTGGAACTCCACCTCATTGCGCAACAGATTTGAAAGTGGAAGTGCGATTTTGTTGAAATCCTTTATAAACCTCCTGTAAAACCCTGCATGTCCAAGGAACGAATATATCTCCCGAACTGTGGTGGGGTAAGGCAAACTAGAAATAGCATCAACTTTAGCAGGGTTAATAGTTATGCCAGATTTCGAAACAACATGCCCTAACACTATGCCTTGGTTAACCATAAAATGACATTTTTCAAAATTAAGCACAAGGTTTGTATCGATGCATCTTTTTAATACTTTAGCCAAGTTGTTTAAACATTCATTGAACGAGGTTGCATATACACAGAAGTCATCCATGAAAACCTCCATGCATTCTTCGATCAGATCCGAGAAAATACTACTCATACATCTTTGAAAAGTTGCAGGAGCATTGCATAGTCCAAAGGGCATTCGCCGTGCCAAATGGACAAGTTAAAGTAGTTTTTTCTTGGTCCTCAGGGTTAATGTGTGTTTGGAAGTATCCACTATATCCATCAAGAAAGTAGTAGTGTGTCTTACCTGCCAATCTGTCGAGCATCTAGTCAATGAATGGTAGTGGGTAGTGATCCTTCCTTGTGGCCTGATTTAATCTTCTGTAGTCAATGCAGACCCACCATGAATTCTGAACTCTAGTGGTGACTAATTGATCATCATTTTTTTCATCACTGTGACCCCTGACTTCTTTGGCACCACTTGAACTGGGCTCACCCACTCGCTATCTGAAATGGGGTATATTATTCCTGCTTCTAATAGTTTGGTAATCTCTTTTTTTACTACATCCAAGATGGTGGGGTTCAATCTCCGTTGTGGTTGTCTTAATGGTTTTGCATCGTTTTCTAGATAAATCCGATGAGTGCAGGTCCGCAGGTCAATGCCTTTAATATCTGCAAGACTCCAGCCAATAGCTTTCTTATGTTCCTTCAACATATCAACAAGCATTCGTTCCTCCAAAGTAAAGAGTTCCCCTGATATGATCACAGGTAATTCCTTATTTCCTCCCAGGAAAGCGTATTTGAGGTGTGGGGGTAAAGGTTTCAGAGTGGGGCTAGTGTCTTTTTCTTGCTTTGTCTCATATGATTATTGCTTGGTAGCCTCTTCATTGCTTTCACTTTCCTCATTTTCCGGTTTATCAATTTATGCAACTAGTTCATCTATTATATCACACTGCAGTAGTGTGTGTTGGAGAAATGGCATCCTTCGCCGATCGTGGATGTTAAAAGTATTGATGTCTTCTTTGTTGGAAAACGAGAATGTGCCAACAAATGCATCAAGTTTGAATCTGGCTGTCTTGAGGAACGACCTTCCTAACAAGATAGATGTCTGCTTCCTTGTGTTGTCATGAGGCATATCCAGGACGTAAAAATTCACCGGGAACACAAGTTTATCAATTTGTAAGAGTACGTCCTCGGCCTTTCCTTTCACTGCAGTGATACTTTTGTCTGCCAAGACGAATTTGGAGTCAGATGGTTTGAGAGGGTCTAAATAAAGTGTTTCATAAATTGATAGAGGCATGATGCTCACGCAAGCTCCAAGATCACACATGCAATCTCCGAGTGTCACATCCCCAATTGGACATTTGACTAAATATGGCCCTGGATCTTCGTATTTCTTGGGCAACTCATCTGGTACGTACGGTATGAACCGAAGGCTTTGCATTGAGGATATAGTTTTTTCTACTACGGCAGCACCCAAGTCATCAATCTTGCTTTTATGAGAGCAAATCTCTTTCAAAAACTTAGCATATTTGGGTACCTGCTTAATGATTTTGAACAAAGGGAGAGTTACTTCTACTTTACTGAGCAACTCAATAAATCGTTCATCTGTCACCTTCACTTTCTTCGTCCTCTTTGCTGTTATAGGATAAGGTAGACGGGAAGTCTCGCTAGGCATGGGTTTATTATTTCCTACTTCTGCAGTTTCTAATTCCTTGCCAGTTTCTATTATTTCTGGGGTCTGGGTGTTTTGTGACAACGGTTCAGCAACCTAAGCTGGTAGTGGGGGTCCCTTAAGTTGTTTTCCAGATCGCAGCGTGACAACATCCAAGGCGTTTTTCATCGGCAAGTCTTGTATGGAGCTATTTTGAAGTACTTGCCTTGCCAGTTGTATCACTGCTGCCGATTGACAGTCTAATTTCTTCTGGGATTTTTGAAGCTCCAATCTTTCCTTAATTAAGTCTTCCAGCATTCTTCGTTCCTCGTTCTTGCGTGATGTCTCAATGTAGTCAAGTTGGTATGCTGGCAAAGATTCTTCACAACTGAAATATCTGTCACTGCTGTTGTCGGAACAATATCCCTGAAGACAGGGATCCGTACATAGATTTTTTAATGTGGGTAGAGAACCCATTGATTAATGGTACCTACCAAAACTATACTATAGGAAAAACTAAAAGTCTGTCATATTTACAGTATTCACATGTTCACAATCAACCAAAAATAGACACACATTTCTGCTTCCCTGGCAACGGCGCCAAAAATTTGATGCGTAGCCTTGTTAGGGCCGCAGTTAGATTTAGTTTAAAAGAGTCACAGAGGTGCAACCAAGTTTGAAAATACCCAGTACTGGACTCGGGTCATTCTCCATAGGAAGCAGAAATAGAGGTTTGTTTTCAATTGAGAAAATATTGGGGTTGGTTGTAGTTTGTTGTTGAGAGTAGAGCACAAGAAAACAGATTAAAATAGCAGTGGATTAAAGAGTAGGCCATGGGTTGAAATACTGTACGTCCCTATGAACACTACCGATCCTAGATTGGATGGACTGTCACCTAAAGGAAACTAACCACCATAGGGTGGTGGAGTTAACCCCTATCCAAATGTCCTAGGCATACACAACAGGGGGGACCTAGGTCTCAACAGAACTTGAGTAAATCCCGCATCACCAGGAAGAACTCACTAGTAGTGAACTTTGCACTGAATTGAGTCTGAATCATTTAAGGTCCCCATACTGTTGGCAGGGGCGTAGCGTTAACGACATCGAAATTAACTCCGTTCCTCCCATCCGTTGCCCTTAGGGATCGACAGCTAAGATCATTCGCACATTTCAACCCATAGCCGAGTCACTATGGTCACTACTCGCTAAGAACGAAAATCATAATTGCGGAATTTAAACAGGCAGCATAACGGTAAGACATGATAGCAAAATAGCAGAAAACAAACGGATAGAATAACGACAGTAAAATTAAATAATTTGAAACTAAAGTCAGCAGAGTAACAACATATAAAACAGATAATAAAAAAAGTAAAATGTTTGGCTAGTTAAAATGGACAAAAACTAACGGAACCCTAAACTAAACTAAAGGAATGGTGGTTTGGGCTCCCTAAAAATGGTGAAGGCTTCCTCTATTTATAGGCACAAATCTGGCCATTAGTGCGTACGCATAGGCCTCTCAGGTGCATACGCATAGGCTCCTTTGGTGCGTACGCATAGGCTCTGGATTTGGCCTTCAAGCTTTTCTTTGCAATCTTCTCGTTCCTCACGCTCTCTTTAGCCACTTTCGCTCCAAAGTTTGCCTGTTAAAGCCTGAAATACTTGAACGCAAACATCAAGGCATCGTGTGAAACGAGAAACGGTTTAAAACACAGTAAAATTTGGCTAAAATAGCAGATAATTACACTTACAGCCCTAAGGAACGATTAAACGCACACATGCTTGTTTTTCATGTATTTAAGTGGCAAGAGGTTGATAATTAGTCAATTTATGATATGAAATAATCCATGGAAATGGGGTTTATCAACCTCCCCACACTTAAACGTTGGTATGTCCTCATGCCCAATTAAATCAAATATATAGGAAGCTACACCAAGTCTATGCTGAAAAATAGAAGGAAATCAAAACTATGCAAAGGAGCGGGCAAAGAGCATTATAGCAAATGCTAACCCCACAAAACAATTAAACTCGTAGAATGGTAATTGATTTACACGGTATAAAAGATCGCAAATTACAGAATCGAGGAGCAAGAACCTTACCCGGTCGTCTTTTCGCTTAATCACTCTAGTGTATCGGGTCAGAAAATGCTCTTGTTTCCTATCCAATTCCTGCTTTTGTTGACTTGTCCTCCTATTGCACGACCCTGGTTACTAAACATGGTTGATGGCACAAACTCCTCTTCGGTAGGATAATCATCATTCCGAGACTGCTTATTAAGTCTTGTTTGCACACCTTTATGCAAATATCTTGAGCAAAACTCCTCAGCAAGATATGCCTCTGCAATACAACCTTCGGGGCGACTTCTGTTGCGAACATATGACTTTAAGGTGCACATATATCTTTCCGCGGGATACATCCAAGGAAACTGTACTGGGTCACCCAATCTCACCTCATTTGCTAGATGAATGGGTAAATGAACCATGATATCAAAAAACTAGGAGGAAATATCCTCTCAAGATGTCACAGTGTTTCCATAATCTCGGACTTCAATCGGTCTATCTCATCCATAGTTATGAACTTTTTGCATATTCGACGAAAGAAAGAACTTTAGTGAATTAATGGGATGGCAACATGAATGGGCAGGATGCCCTTAATCGATATTGGGAGTAAATAATGCAAGATAAAGTGGGCATTGTGGGTCTTGTATCCCGATACTTTTGTTTCTGCTAAATGCACACAGCGTGATATGTTCGAAGCACTTCCATCCGGCAGCTTAGTGGTCTTCAAAACACCACAGGAAACTGACTTCTGTTCAGCGGTCATAGCGAAGCGTGCCTTTGCCAACTTAGCTTTCCTGCCACTATTCACCTACTTTGGTTGAAGATTTTTCCACAACCCCAAATCTTTTAAATCATATCGAGCATTCAAATGGTCCTTCGTCTTGCCTGGGATGTCCAAAATCATTCCGACTATACTATCTAGGATATTCTTTTCTATGTGCATGACATCCAAGTTGTGACGTAGCAGGTTGGTGTGCCAATAGGGCAGTTAAAAAAAAATTGACCTCTTTTTCCAATTCCATGGGAAACTATTTGTTGAACCATGATTCTTCCGGAACACATTCTCAACATTCTGTAGGATATCCAAGATTTCACTTCCTTCTATAACAGGTGGAGAGGGTCTTAACTCCGTCTTCCCATTAAAAGCCCTTATACTAGTTTTCCATGGATGGTCTTCCGGTAAAAAAACACGGTGATCCATATACACCGTCTTCCGACTATATTTTAAATATAGAGGAGGTATTTTTGTTACAGGAAGGGCAAGCCAGCTTTCCTTTCGTACTCCACCCCGACAACATAGCATAAGCAGGAAAATCACTGATTATCCACAAAAAGAGTGGCTCGCAGCTGAAAGGTCTCATTCTTCGACGCATCATAAGTTTCCACCCCTGTCTCCCACAACAACTTCAAGTCCTCTATGAGTGGTTGTAGATAGACATCAATATCTTTACCAGGTGACTGCGGCCAAGTATAATCAACGAAAGCATGCAATATTCAAGCTTCATGCACATCCACAGAGGCAAGTTGTAAACCATCACCATCACAGGCCATGTGCTCCAAGAGATGCTCATGGTGCGATATGGGTTGAACCCATCACTTGACAAGCTTAGTCTAACATTGCACGATTCTTTTGCAAATTCTTCATGAATTTCATCAAACTTTTTCTAAGCTACACCATCAGCCGGATGCTTCAATGTCCTATCTTTAACACGCTCCTTGTCATGCCACCTCAAACTAGCTGCTATCTTTGAGCACATAATAATCTCTGGAATCTTGGAATTATAGGAAAGTATCTCAGAGTCTTTATAGCAATAGGACGGGCTTTTTTCGAAGCTTTGATATCACTATTATCATTAGAATCTTCAACATATCGAGCAGTTCCACACACATGACACTGCTTGTCATCCTTTAGTTCATTCCTATATAGGATGCAATCGTTAGGACACGCATCGATTTTCTCATAGTCTAGGCCTAAATATGTTAATCTCAGGCAACGCCTGCTTTAGCAATTCAAGAAGAGAAGTGAACGAGGCGTTACTCCAGCCGTGCAAACACTTTAACAAGTATAGACGAATGATGAAGGATAATGTGGAAAAGTTTTTGTAATCCGGGTATAACTCTTGACTAGCCCTTTCCATTAGGTAATAGAATTTTTCTGCCTCCTCATTTGGGCCAGCGGTAGTGCCCTCTCAGAATACATCATTAAGCAACCCTTCCATGTCATCGCGTGCACCAACTTCATCATCTTGCTCATTATCAACAACCATTGGAATTGGCCATTCCCCGTGATTAATCCATGTTCTGTATCCTTTAACAAATCCGTCAGCTACTAAATGGTCAAAGACCTCATCTCTTTTATACCAATTAATGTTGCAACACCTCTTACAGGGACATTGGATTTGTCGTCCTACCGGCTCCCCCTCAGTGTACGCGAAGTCTAAGAACCTAATAACCTCGTCAATATACGCTTCACTATACCTCGGTAGATCCATCCAATCCTTTGGCAGATCACAAAACCTAATCGATATTTTAGAGAAGGTAATCTATCAAGACTCACAATTGATTATAGAAAACGATAAAGGAGGGAGGATACTGTCATCTAAATGGGATTGAGTTAGTGAAAATACTTTCAAGCAGTTATGGCTATAACTAACTATTTAACAATTTAACATGTGACTTAATGATGTCAAACAAACAAAGGCAATAAATAATTCATAGTGAACAAAACAAAGCAATCTACATGGAAAGCGCTGATAGTACCTTGCCATTGCAAGATCAACTGGTTATAACACAAAATCTTCTTCTGAAAATTCCCCGAGGAGGATTGCAATATCAATGTGTCCACTTGTAGGCTAAGAAGACATACACTTGGCCAATCCTGCATATTTTGCAAGCATACAAGCAAGAAATTCTAGAATTCTTTTGTAAAATGGTACTATGTCTACAATAAGTGATATATATATAATTGAACTTCACAAATTGAAAATCTTCCAATTCACATCAAATCAACAAATGTTAAATTTTTGCATGTATATAAAAAGACTGGAAATAGAATTCACAAGAAAAGAATATATATCACTTTTTCAAAAATCATACATCCCAATCCCATTCTCTATCAAACACTGAAACCAACATGTTTATGAGTTTATCCTCTCCTGTGAATATTTAGCAAAACGTAAATTCCAAGAAGAAAAGCAAAAGGTTAAATAGATTCATATGTATAAAGAGATCAAGAATTAAAAAGTAAACAGAGAAATGTTTATCCTCTCCTAACCAATTTCATTATCATCATCATGCACCTTTACCACCCAGTCCCTTTTCTTTTCTAAAAATATAAATAAAATCTTTTACAATTATTTAATTAATTAAGCAGCAGAATAAGAGAAAGAAGAATGGGATGCGGGTAATATTCTTATCACTTAGATTATTAGCAGGTCTCTGCAACAAATCTAGTAATTTAAAACTCACCAATGTAGCACAATTGCTTGGTAAGGACAGATCTGCAGCAACACATAGATGAAGAAGGAAAGATTATTGGCTATACCCTAAAAAGGAAAAAAAAAACGAAATCAGGAAACTTGCATATATATAGAATGTTGGGTAGCAATTACTTGGCATTGCTATTCCTCATTAGAGATTACAACTTGTCATACAAAAAATTATTAACATACATAAGGAATACAAGATTCAGAGAGCAAAAGAAGGAAAAGTTTCACCACATCCTCTCAAACAAAACAAAAACATTCAAAACTGTTAATTGAAAAGGAACCGATGTAGATTTTGAAGAAAGACAAAACATAACAGATTACTGCAAGCACGCTACTGGAGAAACTAGAGAGAACCCATTCCATTTCAATTATTGGGAAGACTGATTTTCGTTACTCAACAGGGACGTGTTTAAAGAAAAAGAAACATCAACTCGAGAAAGACAAGAAATAAAGCACCGACAATTAACAAAAGCCAATCAACCAAAGGGGAAAATAATAATAATTATTATAATAATACGAAATTAAAGTATAACTAACCAGTAACAAGAAGCAAGCCAGGCAGAAGCTGCTCCACGAAAATTGTCCTCTTTCCCTTTAATCTACCAGCTACAAGAATGAGCAGATTTCCACTAGAATTGCTAGCCCTAAACACACAAAAACAGCACCAACAATAGAAATAGTAATATTAATGTACAGGAAAGGATAATAAATTAAATTAATTTAAGGAGGTGGCATCTAAAATGATGTTGAAAAACAAGACAAAAGACATGAGTAGAATTGTGGACATATTTTGCTTACAAAATAGCTGACAGACTAAATAGGAAAGGAAAAGAAGAACAGAAAGAAAGGATAAGCAAGTCAAGATTTAAATTCTAGGCTAACAAAATGGACAACATAACCAGAAGTTCAACCAAATTAAATAAAGAGGCACGTAAGTCTCAATATGCACATGAACATCAAGAGTTGTATCGACTCAGCATTGTATCAGTAGATTCAAAATATGGCAGCAAAAGTCAAAGAGAAAAGAAAATAAAGATTTACATTTGGGCTCTTCTAAGTGTTGTTTTCTAAGTCAACCGTTTAGAATTATAAACAAATCTAATGCCATAGAAAGTGAAATCACCTTTAAAAAAAATAAAGAAAAAAAGAATAAAGTAGCATATAACTTATGGGCATGGCAGAGAGATGACTGAAACATGAAAGTAGTTAAATAAAAAGAAAGAATGGGAGGAGAAGAGGAAAGACAAGGGTTTGTTTCATATATAAGTCAGTAATCCAGTAGTTGATTTAACAATTATGTATATTTTAAAGTGAGATTTTAGATTAAATTCTTGTAAATCCAAAATATTTATGGATCAACCAGGCTAGAGTACAAAATGTCTTCTATTTAAAGCTCAATAAAAATGGACAGCATGACCAGAATTGCACTAGAAGTTCAACCAAAATGGACAGCATGCATGACCAGAAGTAATAAGTAATTATAAGTAAGAACCAAATGAAGTTCAACCGAATATCATGTGTTTATGAGATGAGACAAGTAACCAAAGTCAAGAATCCCATATAAATAACCAAAACCAATTTCTCTTAGAAAAACTCATCTGAACTCAACTGGAAGTAAAAAGATGTAAATTTTAAGCACCCAGCATGATAAACAAGTATAAGCTAAGCACAAGCAACCCAAGAAAGAAAAACCCCCATCTACTAATTATACACAGATATAACAAAAAAAAGCAACTAACTCACAAATTTAGAAATAATTGCAACTTCAAATTGATTTACAAAATGGGGAATTCCATCCTCTCACTCTAAGCATGAAGAGAAACATAAGGATAAAATGGAAACAGAGGCAGCATTAATGGCAAAGAAGGAAGAGAGGCATAATTAAATAAAGTTAAGCGAATAATGAACAACTACAAAGGTTTATTTTCTTGCTCCATTAACTAAAATGCATTTAAATTTGTTCAATGTAGGCCAATTTAGGCAAATACAAACCTTCATAGTGATGCAATAACTTCAAGCTTCTCGACAGAGTTAGCATTTATCCCCCCGGGTCATACTTGAGTATCACATCGTAGACCCCCGCCCCAACAAACTCTATCTTCCTTATCAGTGAACCGGAGATAGTGCATAGGTACTTTTCAATGCAGCGGGGACGAGACGACGTGACATACTACGATCACGTACAGGAGTGCTGCCCTTCGGCTCGGCAATATGGAACCTCTCAACAGCTCCCGTTCCTTTATGAGGTCCTATCGGGATAGGTAGGCCCAGCCCAAGCCTTTTCCCTTCCAGTCCCAAGCCGGAGCCGAGCCCGGAATAAGGTAATGATCTTCCGTTATGGAGTGTGGTTTATGTGATACGAGATGTTGAGGACTACTCCGGCTCCTTTGTGTTTAGGGGAGCTCGATAGTCGGCAATCTCGTGCTCCTTTCAACAAAGCCAGAGAGCCGAGCCAGTTCTTTCCAACTATCTTGGAGTTGCCCCCTATTTCGATCATGCCTATCCAGATTCTCTCGATCCAGCCGAACTTACTTCGATGTAAGATGGAGTTGAAGTCTTAGGGTAAGCCGTACGCCATTCGGATATCAGTTGTTTTTGTCATATCCTCCAATTTCCTTGTGTAATTGGAAAGCTGAGAAATCAAATAACATAAAAATGTTAACTGATGCATGTTCCAGATCCTCTGAGCACCAAATCCAAAACCTAAAATCACATCTTGTATTATTACTGTAGTAATCACATCTTGTATTATTACTGTAGTACTACTACTGATCCCCTAAATTCAAACTTGAATTGAGCTACTATGTGCTTATCATTTTAATATTCTTATACATATACCCTAATCTAAAAAGAATAACACAAAAAATTAATTTCAACCTTGGCAATCTCTAAGAAAAAATCGAATTTCTTGCTCTGACTCAATTCAATGGGTTTGGCTTTCATTCCTTCTAGTTCAGCACTGCCGGCATCAAAGAGATTCAAAAATGAGTAAAAAATGAGTCTAAAAATTCCACGTGCAAAGGGAAAAATAAAGATAAGAAGAATGAGAAGAACCTGTTGCCGTCGGAAACAGTATCGGCTGCAGAAAGAAAGAACCCAAAATGAGAAACCCTAAAATGAAAAACCTTAAAATCAGAAACCCTAAAGAAAACAAAAAATAAGAAACCATAAAATCAAGACGGCGAACCATGATTCTGAAGACGACAACGATTGTTGACACAGAGGGAAGGCCAAAAGGAAGGAACGTGTGAGAACGACTTACACGGTTGCGAGCTTGTAGGCGGCAATGGAGGACTTCGCAGGTACGACGCTATGCCGGCGATGTTGCCACTGCAACGAGATGGGGCGCGACGCTGTCACGAGTGAGCATAGCAGGGCTCGCTGACTTCCGAGCGTGGTAGTGCCTGGTGTGAGAATGAGAGTGAAAGAGATCACAAGAAGGTGGTGGCAGCAGCTGTCGATCTGTGGAGGCTTAGGGTGGTGGTGGCGGTGGATGGTGTTCGGTCGTGGTGGATGGTGGTCAGTCGTGGTGGCTGGTGGTGGTGTGAGGGTTGAGGGTTTCTTTTGAAAGGGGCGAGGTTTGGCTACCTTAGCTTCTTTCGAAAGGGGTGAGGGTTTCTTTCGAAAGGTAGTGTATGTGGGTTTCGAAGGAAAATTTGCTAAGTGTTTAGATAGAGAGAAGACTAAAACTTAACACGTATACGCGGGTTTCCAAATATTTTTTATTTCAATTGGTGGTTTAACATTAGGCATCGCTTATGAAGCGCACCTAAATATACAAACATCAGCCTCAGTTAGAAAGCGCCCCCTTAGGTTATCAAAAGTGTTTCCCTAGGCAGTGACTTATGGGTGCGCTTTTTAAGTGGTCTCCTAGATGCACCTAGCTCTCTCTTTTCTTCAATCTAACCCAAAGGTTTCTCAACGTTAAGACTTACAATCCAATTTGAAGATACATGTGATGCACTTTTTTCTATAATGAATGATTATGGCATATGCACTTGCTTATTTGATAGCTTTTGTTTTGCTACTTTAAAGTGACAAAAGACTTTTCTTTTTCTTTTCTTTCTATTTTCTTTTCATTTTTCTATTTCCTCTTTTCTTTTTTTTTTTCTATTTTCAAACATATTTTCTTGTCACTTTTCTCTTTTCTTGATAGCTTGTGCAAGTGTAAATGCCTATGATGTGTATATTTTCATGCACACATGCTATTCCCAAATGCCTCAAGATATTTCTTCTTATGAAAACCCATTTTCACCCACTCAAAATGTATTATCTTCCTCAATTCCCTTTTTTTTCTTCTCTCATAAATGAAATGCCTAACCACTAAATCCAAGATTAATCAAAGATCAAGTAATC
>JASCZI010091461.1:1293-25964 GCA_036250425.1 Stylosanthes scabra | reverse complement strand
GTCTTAGTTTTCTCTCTCAATTCTCTTCAAGATTCACCTAGGAGTAGAGTTCTTAGTTCTTGTAATATTTTCCAGAATTATAAAAGAAGAAGTATTATTCAGTATCCTTTTCTCTACCAAGAATCCTTTCCTTCCCTTTTCTCTCATGATTCTTTGAATGTTCACACATTCAAGAACACATTCATAGTTTGTACCTTCCAAGATTGATCGTTTAATGAATCCAAGATTCATCTTCATCATAGTTCTTGAGTCATTCATCATCATGAGTGGCTAGTAACGTTAGAGATTAAGGAGGAGGAGCTCTGTTCATCATTTCACTAATGGATTAGATCAAGGCTACATTCAAATTCTGCACATGCGTTATCAAGTCCAAAGGATTTATCTTGTTCATCATTTAAGAGTCACATTCAACCGAGAGGCTGTATGATTCTTCATTGGGTATAATTTCTATTCTAGACCCTGAAATTATGCATATTAATTCTAAATTGTTTGTGATATGTTTATGTTAATGCTTAATTGGATAAGTGACATTAAATCTGGTTTTGCATTTGCCTTTGCATTATTAACATGTTCAAGATTTATCTTTCTCAATTATTCTTTGCATTAGAGATGATGTGTTGAATATTTGTGTACTTATATGAATCAGAATTTCTATCACATAAATGATTGATTTATGTTCTTGTTTGATTCTTTGCATTGAATCCTTTAAGGATATTGGTTTCTTAACGAGTTATTAGATCTTTCTTGTTTTGATTGTGTTATTTAAGAAAATAGGCATTCAAACATAGTTCAAGAATCATTCCCTATTCTTTCATATGACTTAGAGATAGGCATTTGATTTAGTATGCATCAGAAAGTCTTTAATAGCCATATAGGATTTGCGTGAGATTGAATACGTGACATATTAATTCTTTCTTTTAAATCTTGTTGATTGTTATTGATTTGAATCAAGATATGTGCATTATCTTCTTTTCTTGTTTAGTTAGTCAAGAGATTGATAATTAGGCAAGATTAGTGAGAAATTAAGTTACTAAGAGATTAGAGCTTGGTTATATTAGGATTCATGATTGATTTGATGATAAGTGTAGTATTTGAGCGATGACTGTTGTGGTTTATGAAATTAGTTGATGAGTACCTCCAATCCCTTAATCTTGTTTTCCTATTTGATATTTTCCTTTTTTAATTCCTAATAATTGATAGGTGATTTGTTTAAGTTGCATAATTACTATTGTAAGTGTTAGTATAGATCTTTCCATGATTTATTGTATTTGGATCTACTTAAAGAAATCAATTCGAATATTGTTTGACACACACTTCTCCGTGGGAACGATATCCACTCATAGAGTGATACTACTTGGTCCGGTTCACTTGCCGAAATTGCTCATTTGTTATTAAAGAAAGAAAAGGTTTTCGAGCAATCAACTTCCATGCATGTGCGTGGGTCTTCGGGGCTTGGAGCCATGTTTGAGCAACTCTGACTTGACATGCTAGCAATGTGCCTTCCACGCATATGCATGGATGTTGTACGCCTATACGTGGGAAGATGAGTCATGGTCACGTTTAAGGTTGTGGCAACGTGACCATGGACATGGACTGAGTGACTATCCACGCATATGCGTGGGCTTCTACGCATATGCGTGGCTCTGATCAAGCAAGTTGCCACGTCTAAGTGTAGTGGGCTGACTTAGGCGTGAGTTGGGGTATGAGCAGCACGCATATGCGTGCTCATCCACGCATATGCGTGGAGCCTTGCTCTGTTTTGCTTCCAAATTTCGTTTCTTGATCTGCAAGCTTCCTTTCTTCAATTTTCCTGAAAATAATCAACAAAATCATCAAAGTACCACTAATCTATTGTAAAATGGTAATTAATGACAATTATAAACATTTTTAGTATTTTTAGATGATTTTAAGTTAATTTGAGGCAGAAAGTGATTCAAATGAGGAAGATAAGTATACAAAAATGCTCATGCATCAGTGGCCTTGTCTACGCAAGAGCCGGTCCTGCCTCTGAGTGACGGCTCAGGTGCACTCCTGAGAGTGGCAGATGGTAGTGGCACTATGGTTGTTGATGGTTGAGCCCGTTGAGAAGGTGGAGGGACCGGTGGCGGTTAAGCTGGACATATAATCCTGCCACGGCGAACCTTTGGTTGTTCGCCCTTCCAATCCCCGTACGGGCAATACATATCTTGCTCCCGTATATGATAAATCTCTTCCCTTGGGAACTCCGGCACCTTGTGCTGAATGGCCATCCTGGAAATAAAAATCGGGTATGGAAGGAGATTGCTGGAGTTCCCCGTCGGCCTCTTCAGCAAGACATCCCGCATGATCCGGGGAAGGTTCACTACCCCCTCGGTCATGAGCACAAATATAAGAAGAGCATGATCCATGTCAAATGTGGTGCAATGGATTTTCGGATCAATATTTGCTATTATCAGCTTATGCCAAGCAAAAGCCTCGGTATTTAGGATGGCATTATCTATCTTCTTCTTTGGAATGGTGTTATCTGCGGGATTGTTGGCTCAATTTGTCCCTTGCCTTCCGATCACATGAAAGATCATATCCATGTCAAGTTCATTCTGTTTGTCAGCTTCCACAGTTTCCTTGAAATCATCATTCTCGCCCAATGGCGGGAGTTCAATGTGGATACCCAGGTTGCGGCGAATATCTTCCTCAGAAAAAGGAATCCGCTTTCCCCGGAGAAATACATGACTCTAATGATCCGCAGAGAAGTTCCCACAGAATTCCCGCACCATGGTGATATTGATCGGGGCAAAGGCATTGTACATAAACTCCCAACCAAGTCCCTCTACGCAATCATGCATGAAATCCGGCTCTCCATCTGGAAAGCGGATAATGCGCTCACGCGTAATGCCCCGCTTTTCCATTGTCTTCCAATTGTCGTAGTGGATTCGGGAGTCAAAACGTTCAGCCCAAAAACCATCATCCCTCCCTCGGTTAGAGTTCTTAGTCGTGCGGATTCTAGAGGGAGTGGATGCGGAGGTAACCTCCTTACCCTTACGAGCTATCTGAAAATCAGAGAACAAACAAGCAAGCAAGAATTCATGAGATTGGTTAAAAATACTAATTTGATCCAAGGAAAACAATAATATAAAGCACAAAGCCATGATCAAATATAGCAAGTGTGAGTGATGCAAAGATGATGAAATCTTTTGGGTACAAATTACAGGGTGATCAAGCATGCAACATACATCCAAAATGAATATAATTCAAGCATCATAGTTGGAACATGCTAGCTTAGTTTTATTTTTAAAATACCAACCATGTAAACATGATAATCTCATGGCACTAGCATAATTAAATGTTCAATGGTGCATTTAATCGAATTTCAATCCTTAGATTTAGGTATAAACAAAGCTTAAGCATATCTAAGCTTATTGGTTAAGGATTGGATTAAAATTTAATTAAAACTTCCATTGAGTAATTTCATCGAACACTTGGTGTGCATGTTTTCAAAAACAAGGATTTAATCAAATTGCCAAGTGTTCATGCCTCAATCTCATCAATTCAAGCATCAAAAACAATCATCAAGCATAGGTAATTATCAATTCAATGTACATTCGTCATCTAATCCTAGTTATCCTAACAATTCTAATACCTTATACTTAAGAACATAAAAGTAAAATCCTAATCCATACTAATCTAATTGAAGGAGATGAGGAAACATACTTGGCAATGCAAAGCAAGTGAGGTCACACACAAGAGTAGGGTTTGAGAGGTTGTGTGTGAATGTAATTGGAGGTTTTGAGGAGTTGGAAGTGAAGAGATTTGAGAGAGAATGAGAGATTGTGAGGAGAGGGTGCTGAAATTCGCACTTTTAAGGGCTGCAGATGCAACCGCGGGGGCGCAAGGCCCGACGCGCAATCACACGCCCTGTCTGGGGGCCCATTTTGGGCCCCGTCCGGTCGCACGAGTTGAAGCGCACGACCGTACACTTAAAAATGCAAATTGGACCGAGAGCAACTCGTCCCACCATAAGCTTGCACGGGCGCACAATCTGTGCGTTGGCACGTGTGGAAGCGTGCAGCGGCGCGATGTTGACAGAGACCATCGAGAATTCATTTTCTTAACCATGCGGTCGCATGGTGGGGTCGCATGGTCGCACGCCCTGGACAGAGAATCCTATATGTTTATTTTGAGGTTCATACGGCCGTGCGGTCATGGCGTGCGGCCGCATAGGTGCTCTGTTTTCGTAAAATCCATCAAAACTTCAATGTTTTTGTTGTTTTCTTTCTTTTTAAATGTTTTTGGCGGGTGTAAGCTATATATAATCCTAAAACTAATGTGTTCACCCTTCTAACACATCATCCAACGTCCAAACAGACAAATTCCAAGATTTAAACTAACAATTATATACACTATTAACAAAAAGAGTTGAGTTTGGAGGATTATACCATGGTGGGGTGTCTCCACCTATCACTTTTGTTTAGTGTCCTTCACGTTGGACATTGTTGAGTAGTGGCCCCATTACTTTAACTTGGAATGATCTTGCACCAAGTGGGTATCCAAGTCCTTGTTGTTCTGGAGAGCTCCCTTAAAAGTCTTTAACTTGGTTATCAAGTCATCCACATTGGCATACTTTAGTTCAATCTTATTTCTTGCTTTGTCCTCTTCAAACTTCTTCTTTAACCCATCTTCTTCATGCTTCTTCTTCTTTTTAACCAACTTCACTGATTCCTTCTTCTTCTTATTTTTTCTCTTGAGGGGAAGCCCCTTGTCTTCCTCATTCTTGACACTCTGCTTCCCCTTTTTCTTGTCTTCAACCTTCATTAAGAGATTGTTCCCCCGAGCTCCCTTACAACACTCTTGCATCTGATGAGCACTTTTCTTCCGCGATGCGGGTGGACGAGTTGGATGGAAAATCTCAATGACATTTCCCACGGAAAAGGAGAAGGTTTCATCATAGTAATTGAGCCTAAATTCCGCTGTTTTCAAGTAGGGTCTTCCGAGAAAAAACTTGAGGCTTACCGCCTTTATCTCCTTGAGTTGTCTTTATAACATGAAAATCTGTCGGGATTGTCAGTTCCCCTATCTTCACCAAAACATTTTCGGCTATACCAGCCACAACCACTATACTTGAGTCTACCATCGTGACTACTTCATCGGATTTCTTTAATGGCCCGAGATCAAGAAGTTTATACAACTCAAATGGCATAACACTCCCACAAGCCCTGGGATCACACATGCATTCCCAAATCTCTACCCCTCGGATCTTATAAGTGACTAAACATGGTCCTGGATCTGCACACTTAGCTGGTATCTCATCTTTTATTGCCTTGTTCCCTCCAAAAACCGTGACGATGAAGAATGTTTCATCCTCATCCTCATCTATTACCTCCTCCTCCTTGGCACTTTCTTCTTCATCATCCTCTCCCTCACTTTCTGCCTCTTCTTCTGATTCATCTGATTTAGCTAAGTCAGATAATAACTCATACAACCAATCATCTTCCCCTTCCTCTTTATCTTCTTCATCATTCTCTTTTCGGACCATATTGATTCCTCCCTTGGGATTCGAAAGAGGTTGGGACGGGAGTGAACTTGAGTTAGATGGTTGTGTTGGAGGTTGAGGATTAACTCCGACTTGGTGAGTGAATTTGGTGAGAAAATCAGTGAGATTGGTCAATTGAGCTTCGGTTCTTTTCTGAGCTTACCTCATTTCTTTATTTTCTTGTTGGAATGTTTGGAGGGCTTCTTCATAATTGGCTGGGAATATATTAATTGGGAATTTTGTAGGATAGGTTTGCCAAGTGTGCGGAGGTTGGTATCTTTGGTTTTGTGAGTTTTGTGGTGGATTATAAGTGTATTGCTGGCGGTATTGAGCTGGTTGCTTTTGTTGGCAAGAGTTCCATCGAGTTTGTTGGTTATCACGCCACCCTTGAGGCTATGTTTGATACTATTTGTTTTGGGGTGGTGGTGCTTCATAGAAATTGTTAGAAGCTGCAACAGTGTTGTCTTCTTGAAGTTAGGGACATTCATCGGTGTAATGGGAGTTACACGAGCATATGCCGCAGTGTCTGACTGGTATTTGCTGAGAAGTATTGGGCTGTTGTGTCAAGATTTTAGGGGCTGCTTGTTGTCCCTCTTTGATTTCCTTCAATATGGCTGCGATATCGACTAAAGACTGAAGGCACAACTTCGAATATTCCCTTAGTGGCAGTTGTGGCTCTTGTCTTAAAGTGCTGGTTGTTGTCTACCATTGTTTTGATCAACTCCCAAGCTTCTTCCGGGGTTTTATTCATCAAAGCACCCCGCTAGAGGCATCAATCATGGCCTTGTCACTTGGAGTTAATCCCTTGCAAAAGTAGTTTATGAGGAAAGTAATCGCATGAATCTCTCATAGTATTTGTGCAAAGTTTCCCCATGTAATTGGGTAATACCAGAAATTTCCTTGTAGATGGCATTTGTCCTAGATGGTGGAAAGTACATACTTCTAAGGAAAATGCTACCCAATTAGATGTGATGTGATGTGATGTCACCAGACAAAGTACTTCTCAAGAAACCTTTTCTTGAATACTTTTACGGCATCTTCATCACCGCTGGTCCTTCTAGTTGTGGCACATATATCCTTGAAGTCTTTTATATGCTTAATCGGATCTTCTCCGGGCAAATCATGGAACTTGGGAAGCAGATTAATCAAACCAGATTTCAACTCAAAATTGGCATTCAAATCTGGGTATCTGTTGTTTGATTTTCAAGGGCCAGAAATTCTGTCGCGGCACATCTCCCATAGTTTTTAGTGTAACTCGCAGCACATCTCCCATGATGGAAGTACCTGTATCAGAAGAAGAGGGTATTTCAAAGTCAAAATCAAAATCAGATGAGTGTACAGAATTGTTTTCGGATGCATGGTTTTTCATTTGAGAACACAGATTGTTCTCAAACTCAATTCGACACCTGACTTGTCTCACACATCGAAGGGTTCTTTCTATTTCAAGGTAAAAAACCAACAAGTTGGGATTTGAATTTGACCTAAGGATCCAACGAACAATTCAAAAATGGACATGATGAACAATCTATCAAGCCAACAATCCTAGAAATCTAAAGAACTATCATATTTACACTGAACATATTTACAAACAACCAAAAACAAGCGCACATATTTCAATTCCCCGGCAATGGAGCCAAAAATTTGAGGAGGCTCCCAAGGTCTGTTCAGAATCACTTAATTTTCAAAACAGGAATTCGTTGTAGATAGTTCTGAACTAACTATGAGAGTTTCGTCCAAATTTAGAAAATGTGTTACAAAGCTTGCCACCAGTTAAAAATACCGAGTATTGAACTCGAGTCGTTCTACCTAGGAATTGAAATATTGTGACTTGTACATGGTTGTGAAAATGTTAGGGTTGAAATGATGAGAGTTGATAACAAAAATAAAATGAAAGATAATTGATATTGCAATTAAAAAAAGGATCTTGGTCTTAAGTTGAAGTATAATGTGTCTCTATAATCACCATTAATCCCAATTATGAATGGTTGTCACGTAAGGAGCAAAACCCACTCTGTCAAATGGTCGAGTGGGGGGAATTAACCCTGTTCTGAAATTCCTAGGCTACTCACTAATGCGAAGGTCTTAGCACATTGGAACTTGAATAATCCATCAAGTTCACCTTATTAAGGACTCAATCATCACTAGCGAAAGCATAGCGTTAACGGAATGGTTTTAACCCTATCCTTAACCCATCCTTGTCCTTAGGGATTAGTGGCTAAAATCATCCACACTTAAACCCATGACCAAGATATAAGAACACTACTCCATAGCTATACGAAACAAACCATCAAACACTTGGCATGCATAATAAGTAAACATGGTGAATTAACAAGAGAATTGAACAAACTAAAATAATCAATGGATTAGATCAACAAGAGAATCAACAAACATGCATAATCAAACCATAGATCATCAATATAACATTCATCAAACTAATTTCTAGCAAGATAAAATAAAGAACATAAAAGCTAGAATTAAGAATTAGAGAAATAGATGAAAGAAACAAGTGTAGATTGCATTAATTAAACAAGAATATCCATTCACAAACATTCAAACACTGAAATTAAAGAAGAGTTTGGCTAGTAGGGGCTGGAAATTGGTAGAAGAAATTGAAGAACAACTATGAACTAAGAGAGCAAATGAGAGAGATGGAAAACTCTCCTAAAAACCTCACTAAACTATCTAAAATTCTATAAATGATCCTAATGAAAATTTGGTGCCTTGTGTTTTAGTTGTTCCATCCTCATATTGGACGAATTGGGCCTTCCAAGGGGCTTGGACCTGGCCCGGAACTTTGAAATTCCATTTTTAGCATTAATTTTGATTCCGCCAAACGCTATCGTGCAGACGCACGGTCAACAAAGTGAGCATCTTTCACTTACCTGCGAATTTTTCCCTCGGTAAATCCGTCGATAACGTTCGAAGAAAACCACTTCTCACCTTCTTTTTCCTCATTCCCCCCCCCCCACCCACCTAATCCTAACATCTTCTCTCTGTCCCCTAAACCCCAACCCCACCCCAGCCGCGCAATCACCATCACCACCTCCGTTTCCCACTTGAATGAGCCACCGACGCCGCCTCTGTTCCCCCCGTCATCCACGTTGTCCCCAAAACCGCGTGTGAGAAGCCCTCCACTACAAAAATATTATTGCTATGATTAATTTATTTTTTAACTTCATAATGCAACAATTTATTGCTATGATTTATAGATATTTGGGCAATGTGTGAGGGAGGATACAATTTTAGCAGCTTAAGAAATAAGTCACCAAAGAAGACAAATCAGAGCAATCACAGCAGTAGCAAAACTTGTGTTATGAAAGTAGTCTAGCCTCTGAGTATTTTATCTCCTTTTAGTGAATTTTTATTGAGTTCAACCTAGTATTTATTGATTATTTAACTGCATTTTATACATGTTTATGAAATGGATTAGTTATTATTAATATTTTTTAATTCTGTCACCGTTACCATGGGAATTACCGACAGGTTTTTCCACCGATAATATTTTAGGCATTTATTTTTTTTAAAAAAAAACTTTAACGTTATCGGCGGAATTAGCGGGAGAAAAATCCGCGGTAACGTTGATTCCAAATTTGCCAACGGTGAATCCGTTACCGATGGATTTTTTCGCCGGGGACGGATTTTCAAAATCCGCCGGTAAATATTATCGAGGAGGTTTTTACCGACGGAAAAATCCACCGGTAAATCCTCTGGTAACAGTGAAAGTGGCGAATACAAGGAAAAAATCCACCAGTAAAACCGCCGGTAACGAACTCGTTTTTTAGTGAAAGAGAGAGCCAAAAAAGGATCTTTCGTGTATAATCCTGGATAATTTCGAATGTTACCAGTTTCGATACGTAGATTAAATAATACAATGCAAGCAAAAGTTCCTAGATTCATGGAAATATAGAACAACATATAAATTTTTTCAAAACTGGTTCATTTAACTTAAAAAACCAGTTAATTAAAAATAAAAAAACTGATAAGTGATAGCCTAAGCTAAAAACTGGTAACTTAAGTTAAAAAAACCGATTATAACATAAACAAACTGATTTTATCATTTTTTTCAGGGCGTAGCCCATTAGGAGAAGAAAGCCTACACTACCCATTCCCCCAACCCGATTGAAGCCTAGCAAAGAAGAATCTACCTTACTCGAAACACTATTATTACTTCATACACTCGTATCTATCGCTTCCCATATTATACAACAATAAAGATAGCTAAGATACCACACAAGGAAATTAGACTCCCATGCGATGGCGGAAAAGATACTGATAGACCTAAGCTAAAATACGATCTCCATTCTACTCTGAACCAGCTTCGATGAAATTGGCAAAGAAAGGGAGACGAATGGAGCTATCTTCTCAACAGCTACTTGCGAAGGAGGTCCTTCACGAGGATGGAGGGTCACTCGACCAATTTAATCTGAGCTCACCCATAGCTGCCAACTTCGCCACCGCGTCAGCAATATGATTTCCCTCCCACGATGTCCAAGTGAAGCCACAAGAAGGTAATTCTGCTACCACTCTCTGTATATCTTGAAGGATGGCATCGACTTCTGATAAAGATGATTTAGCCTTTAGCGCTTGTACTAAACATTGGTTGTCTGATTCCACAATTGTTTAAATTTCTTGCTGTGATAACTCCCATTCTTATTGCTTCTGTTTCTGCTTGAAGGGATGAAGAAGAATTGACTTTGGATGCAACCCATGTTAACAAGTTACAGCAGGAGTCCCTAACCACGACAGATATTGCTGCCTGAGATTCTTCCGATCTGAAAGATGCATCTATATTAATTTTGATCCAATCTCTCGGCGGTGGTCTCCAGGTAACGCTCTTCCTCGTTGGATCTCTTGCTTCTGGTGCTGTTGTTGTGTGTCTTTGTTGTTGCTGGTTGATTCGATTTTTATTAATCTGAATTGCTTCTCTAATATTTTAGCTCTTGTTATTGCATTTGCTGGGTTGGTTTTTGTATGTTGAAAAATTTAATTATTCTTCTCCTTCCATATTTCCCAGTACAAAAACCCAATTCTTCCAATCATCAACTCTGCATCTTCCTTTCCATGTTTCCTAATTTTCTTGCATTTCTCTAGTAACCAGTTTCCAAAAAATTTTATATTCCCTGTCGACGGAATGCATTGACATTGAGCTCCAAACCATGCAGTTCTAGCCCATGGACACAACAAGATGGCGTGCTCTGTGTTTTCAGTTTCTAAATTACATAAGCTACATAGCTGGTCTCTGGTGATTCGTTTCTTCCATAAGTTTCTCCTTGTTGGTATGATATCATTAGCAGCCCTCCACAAAAACATTCTAATTTTGGGTGGAACTTCCATCCTCCATATTTCCTTCCAAAGTTTTGTGAAATTTTCCTGTGACGACAAAGCTTCTTCTTTTTTGAGAACTTTTTGCTTTTGCTATGTGATGACCTATTTTGACTGTGTACTCTCCATCCCTTCTAAATGGCCAAATAATTTTGTCTTCTCTTGGTAGAAAGCTTAGCGGGGTTCTTACAATTTTGTCAGCAATTTCTTTAGCGAATATTGATCTAATTTTGACCTCATCCCATCCTTGGCCCTCCAATATGATTTCTTGCACCCATTTTATTGATTCCTCCCTTGGACCATGAATTTTTCCCATACCTTCTATCCATTTGTCATTCCATACATCAACTTTTGTCACTCAGCCAATGCTCTACTTGCCATTTTGTCGAAGAAAATCTCTTCCTAACAAGATGCTCTTCCAAGCCCATGAGGATCCTGCCTTGACTTTGGCTTCCACGAAATCTGTATCCTTGTTTTGCAAGATATGCAACATTCTGGCTTTCCATGTCTCTAAAGCCCAATCCTCTGTCCTCCTTGCTCTTGCTAAGTTTGCTCCAACATTTCCAGTGTACTCCCCTTTCTTTGCTTGAGTTGGACCACCAAAATTTTGTCATTCTTGCAGTAATTTTCCTGCAAAACTCTCTTGGAAACTTCACCACGTTCATTGTGTAGGAAAGAATGACCTGCACCACCGCCTTCAGTAGCACTTCCTTCCCTGATAAAGTGAGTAGTTTCTCCCTCCATCCTTCCATCTTTGAGCTGATTCCCTCTTCTATCCAACTTACTTCCCAATGCTAACCCAAGCTGAGATACCCAAAATTTCTTCGATATTGACCCTGGTTTGGATTGAAGTTAAGTTCCCAAACTACTCCAGATTTATCTCTGTTAATTCTTTGACCCGAAGCTGTTGTATATTCATTCAGGACTATAATAATTTGATAAATTTCCTCTTCGTCAGCCTCCGCTAAAATGATACAATCATCCACGAATAGTAAATGAGTAATAGCTGGGGCTGTTAGGGCCAATTTAACCCCCCTGATTCTTCCTTCTCTTTGGGCTTCCTCTATTAGTGCTGTGAAAACCTCTGCTGCTAGGATAAAAAGGTAGGGAGATAAAGGATCTCCCTGCCTCAACCCCCTTTCTGGCTTGACCACTCTTGAAAGATTTCCATTTACCTTAACTCTATATGATGCAATCTCTACACAGCTCATAACAAGATTAATCCAGCCAACATTAAAGCCATAATTCTCTAGCACTTTCCTCATAAAATCCCACTCCATGCGGTCATACGCCTTATTCATATCTAGTTTAATAGCTAGATTATTAGTTGCATACCTGCCTTTCTTAAGTATGTTGTGAAAAGCCTCTTGGATGATGAGGATGTTGTCTTGAATCAGCCTGTTTCCCACAAAGGCACTTTGTATAGGCGAGACCAGCTTCTGCAAGTGCTTCTTAAGCCTCATAACAATGATTCGAGTAACAATTTTGTAGATGAAGTTGCAGCAACTTATGGGTCTTAGTTGTCCTAGGGTCTCTGGGTTCTTCACCTTCGAGATTAAGACAACTGTAGTTTCCCCCATATCCTTTGGCATCTCATTACTAGCAAAAATCTCCCTGACCACTGCACAAACTTCATTTTTTATGGTTTCCTAGTGTTTCTGAAAAAACAAACCATTCCACCCATCAGGTCCTGGCGCTTTGTAGCTTCCTAGGTTGAAAACTGCTTCTTTGATCTCATCTTCTGTGATTCTCCTAGTTAGTTCTTCGTTCATCTCTTCTGTCACCTTGTTGCCAATTTTTTTGGTGCAATCCAAGCCATTCCTTGGTCCTGTTGATTTAAAGAGCTCCCCAAAATGACTCTTTATATGTCTGATTATATTATCACTCCCTGAAATCCATAGTCATCCTCTTTCTTTCATCCTCTCAATACGATTGACGTCCCTTCTCTGCAATGTGGATGTGTGGAAGAAGGAAGTGGTTTTATCACGCCACCGTAGCCACTTAATTCTAGATCTTTGTCCCCATAACTTCTCTTCTCTTTTCCACAACTTGTTTATCTCCATCTTCTTCTCAATTATTTTCCTCTGAGCTTCCTCATTTAATAAGTGCTGCTGGATATTTGCAACTTCCTCTTACAGCCTCGATATTTTCTTTTCTGCCCGTTTAAAAGGTTTTTAGCTCCACACTGTTAAATCCTTTTTACCATTTGGCAGTGTTCATGATCCTCCCAAAATGCCTCATACTTAAAGTGTCTTTCATATTTCTCTTTGGATTTCAAGTTGAGGCTTAAAGGGCAGTGGTCGGAGCTTAGTGCTGGTAGAGCTGCTAAACTTGCACTGTGATATATTCTTCTCCATTAGAAATTAGCCAAAGCTTTATCCATTCTTTCTCTAGTGACAAAGCCATTTCTTGGGTTGCTGAACCAAGTAAATCTGCCTCCTTTTAGATCAATGTTCATCACCTCATTGGCATCCATAAATTCCCTAAAAGATTCCAGCTACTCCCTTGGTTTTGGGTGAAGACTATCCTTCTCCTCTTGGCTAGATATATCATTGAAGTCACCTATGATTAAGTGAGGACCTGCTTTGCTCTTGATTATGCTTGTTAATTTTTTCCATTGCTTTTTTCTATTTTTGAAAACTGGATCACCATAAACAAACGTGCAGTCCCAATCCTAAACCAAAAGGTTTAGTTACAATATGGATTGCCTCTCTTTCTACTAACCATATCCCTAAACCTTGTACGGCCCTCATATCTAAAGACTTAATCTAAATGTATTCTAACATAAAATACCAATATAACTTTTCAATCAAAATGCACATCTAACAAAGATACTAATCTAACTTCATAACAAATATAATAATCATTTCAATCTAACCAACATATATACTATAAAACAAAACAAATTCAGTAACCTCCATATGTAAACTTCCTGTGATTTAGGCAACTTTATTGAGACGGTACAAGATCGTTGCAGCAGGGTGTTCTTGCATTGTGATTCACCTTGTTTCTTCACCTTTCCTTTTTTTCTCTCTTTATCCTCTGGCTTTCTTTCTCAAGCACAGTAAATGTGAAAATGTGAATGCTTGTGAAATTCAGCACATTCCTTCCATTCCAGCTAGAGCTGTCAATTGTATTGGCCCCATAAGAAAGGGCCAAAGCAAGAGAATTCCCTATAGCATTTAGGGCCACAAATTAAAAAGGCCCACAGGGCCAAAAGCCCTCACGACATTAGTTTTTTTTATCAATTGTCCTCCTGATATAATATATGTCAAAGAATGAATATACCTCAAAATAATGTTTTATTTTATTATTAGATAATGTTGTAGTGCTTTAGGTTAACACAATAATGTATAGTGAAAATTATTAAGTAATAGTAATACGTATAATAAATAAGTAATTAACAAGGATCAACTTCAAAGTTCAAACTACCATACATAATCTTTTGACTAAGAACTTTAAACAAAGGAAAAAGGTCAGAAATCATGATTCTCTTGTCTTCAAAATCAACCTTAGTTTGAATGGTCATAAGAAAACAAATGCATAATAACAAAGCTAATATGAAGCATATGCCTTCAAATTCAATGGATTCCAATTCATGTATGACTAGGATGCCTAGACTCCGTTGACACTTCTTCTTCATGAATTTCATCATCATCATCTAAAATCAACCAATTGAAAATAAATTAGCAACTTATTTTCATACATTATTAAAAAAAACAATAAACAAATTATTACCATTATGATTTGGAGCAAATCCATGTAACCAACTTCTTGTGCAAATAAGTATTTGGACATGCTCATGAAGGGTTGAACTTCTATATTTGGTTAAAACACGCCCACCAATACTAAATGCAGATTCAGATGCTACTGTAGTAATAAGAATGCTTAAAACATCTCTGGCCATAGCTGACAGGGTGGGAAACCTATTCTCATTAGTCTTCCAAAAATTCAGCACATTATACTTCAAATCATCTTCATTAGTGTGAATCAAACCTTCCTTTAGGTAAATCTCTAATTCATTTTTTTCCGGGGGGGGGTTTGGGTTTCACTATCAAATTCTCTAAACTCCTACAAGATGTAATATAAAAGTTATTTAAGTAATGAATAGACAAATTAGGAGGAAAACAATACTAGATTGAAATTAAATACATTCAACACCATTTTCCTCTTCTTTGCAAGCCTTCTTTCTTCAGGTGACTAAGGAGATTGGTTTCTACATTGGGAAGCTGTTGAACCACTAAAAGTATTTCTATACTCTTCATACCACCTTTTAAATTTTTCTAATACTTCATTTGTTTTCACATCAGAAGTTGAAGGATCTAACTTTTGGTAACAAAATTTTAAGAACTTTAACTTTAACTGAGGATCAAGAATTGCCCCAAAAGCCAAGGCGGTGCTATAATCTTTCCAATACTTGTCGAACTTCACCTTCATTTTCGAAGCCATATTCATAATAACAGGAACATCACTAGTTTGACTCTCTTCCAAGAGACACTGAATTTTCCAAACTTGCATAAAATACAAGTTTAAGGTTGGATAGGATGAACCTGAAATTGGGTTTGTAGTTTCATAAAAAGGCTCCAAGAATTCACAAATTTTTTTTGCAAAGCCCCATTCTTCATGTGTCGGACAATGTCTAAAAGATCCATCTACAACATTCAGTATGTCAAATGCTTTTTCATATCTGATTGCACTTTCAACATCAGATATGTTGAATTCCATCGAGTTGGGACGTCTGATTTCAGACCAGCACCTTCTTCAATTTCTGCTTGCTGCACACAGTCTTTAAATTTCACCATTCTCCCATCTGATGCTATTTCAACATATTTCATAGTTGGGTAAGGCGGATTCCAAAAAGTTGTTTGTTTATAATTCATGGACTATCATGGATTTCATTTTACCAAACAGACATAATCCGTGGAACACGTATTATATAAAATTGGTAAACCATAGTAACCTCCAAAATATTACATAGAAACATTAATTATAAGGATAATGAAATTGGATAGAAGACAATTGGGTAATTATTTTCCTAAATCTATTTACTTTAGTAATTTACCCTTGTAATATAATTAATAAATTGTATTTTCTTCTTCTTTCTAATTTTCAAATATTTAATAAATTCATTTATTTATATTAAAAATTGTGTATAGTTAAAATAATATGGTTAAATTGGGAAAGATTGAGTAAAAAACAAAAACAAAATAATATAGTTAAAATATACATATGTTGAAACCATGTATTATTCATTACATGATAACAAAAAAATTTTATCTCTTTTATGATAATGTTGAAACAGATAATTTTTTAATTGAAAATATGCTGTTATACTATAACAAAGATGATAAATTATAATTAATGAATAAAAATGAGAAAGTATTGGGATCAATACTTTTTTGTAACACTCTAATTTTGATAAACTGTGCCGCAAACACAGTTAACCAATGTTAGGTTGTCACGACCTCTTCCTTATGTATATCCGTAAATATGGGCTGTTTAAAATTGGCTAACATAGTTATGAGTTCATAGAAAAATAGAGCCATACACAACCCTTTCAGAAAACTTGCTTTGTAAATATAAAAATAAAGTTATACAAGTAGTTCATTGATTTTACACTTTAGCCTGCGAAGCTTAGGCTTTACATACATGCAATACATGACTCTGCATACATACATTCCTAACTCTCCAAAATCAACAAGACTCGAATTGACGCAGCGGAGAACTTCCACAACCATACCATGCTAGATACTTTGCTTATCTTCTAGAACATGAACCTGCAGTCTGAAAAACATTTGAATAATATGGGGTGAGAATTTCAAACCACTGGATTCTCAGTATGGTAAAGGCTCCAAAACTACATAAGATAAGCTAGCAGGATCGCACGAGGCAATCCTACTCGGCACTCAGGTTTTCTCATATTTAATCTCCCAACGCGACATACAAGCGCTCACCTACAGTAATATGGGGTTCCTCATTATTTGTTCCATTAACATCCCCTCTATTCATTACTCTTAATCCTCAATTCTTCTCTTTCATTCAACTTCATCTTACCCTCTCCAAATTCCCAAAGGCACACAATTCACAAACAAATCTTAATAAACATTTAGTACAAACACATAGCAATTACCAATTATCTAACAACTAGGCACACCCAAACAATGTCAAGCAAGTGCACATGATGCATGCCTATTCCTATGGCTAGAATAAGCTCATTCGATCAGTTATCATAGCCAACCCGACCAATCCAGTATATATCCCGGATCACTATCAGAGGCACTTCCCCGAGGACACCTCGCTCGATGCCCCGAACGTTTACGTTCTTTCTTTTTTCATCATAATATATCTGGGTGTTTCATTTCTTTCATTCATTCATATAATCATAAGCCGAGACGTTAGCTCGAAGGCCCCTTGTCACTTACTACATTCGATAGTTCGCTATTGTCGTAAGCCGGGTCGTCGGCCCGTAGGCCCCCCTTGTTACTTCAACTCACGTAATGTCAACTCGGTGACATCTTCCCCGCACGGGTTCGTAAGCATTATACATGAGATGTAATCCTTTACCATTCGTGTGGGATATCCTTCGTACTCATCAAAATTCTTTGACAACAAAGTACCTCACTCTTAGAATCGATTATGAAGAGGAAGAATCGACTCTAAAAGGATTTTGTACGTTAAACTTGAAATCTGGACCCTGGTGAATCAATTCTAGCTTCTCTCGAATCGATTCCCAAGTCATACTTTAACTCATTTTCAAATGAAGAATCGATTTGCCTGCATTTGAATCAACTCCTTGCAACCTTTCCAAACTAAATTCATTTCTGTCTTCATATGAATTAATTTCGGGTCCCTTCGAATTGACTTAAAACACTTCAAAAACATTTTTAAAAGAAAAATCTCATCACCGGAATCGATTATGAAAGGCTAGAATCGATTCCAATTGAATGGATTTGGCCTCTATGGACTTAGGAATCGATTCTCAGAGTATGAGAGTCGATTCTTTACACTCGAAACTTGCTTTCATTTCAGAAAAGGGCTCAGTGAATCCATTCTGTTGTAGGTAGAATCGATTCACTGTAGCTCACAGCAACTGCAGAATTTTTAAAGTTTTTCTTATGTTTTCAAACACACAAAACTCTTTGCTCTCCCAGCCAAATCTAACTGTTTCAAAATCATCTTTTAAACCTTAAAACAATCTTCAAATTCTTTTCCTTAAAACCATTTTTCTCAAATGAAGCCAAAGTTTAGGCTCACCGAAATTCGCCCAAAACCTGTTTTTCTCAAAACTTAGAAAAGCAAAACCATTTCTTTTCAAAACCTCTTCTAAAATACTTCTTACTCACCACACCATTCCATCACATTTTCCGCCCCAAGGGCTCATCATTCTCAAAACCGTTCCCATATATTACCATCTCATGTATACGCTTTTTCTCATTCTTTTCCTCAAAATCATTTTCCGGCACAAGGCCCCAATATCATTTTCCTCAAAAATCATTTCCGGCACAAAGCCCAATTCATAATTTCATCATATTCATCATTATCATTATCATCATTCATCATCAGCAACCAATCAATTAACACATATTCACATCAAAAATTCCCAACCCACATTATACTCTACGTTTTCATTTCATTTTAGCATATTCATGGGTTATACTAGGTCCACTAGCCTAGTCTATCATGCTAGATTAACTTATGCTTTAACGAATCCTAAACCGTACCTGGATTCCAACGCTCAACATATCACACGTGGCTCCACCACTCTTTGAGCATCCAAGTACCAAGCTACCATCTCCACCATCACCAAAGCTCTACCAAGCTTGCTAGTGCATCATCTAACCTTGTTATAACTTCACCAACCTTCATCTAGCATCAACTACTACCTACAACACATTGTCACACCAAAATCCCAAATTCTTAAGTGCTAGGGCTCATGTAGAGTTGATGAACATAAGGTTGGGAAGGATCTCACCGGGATATATCATCATGGTAGTTCAATAGCAAGCTAAATCACCACCTATAACATCGAAATTTCAAAAATCAAACAAGGTTAGTAAACCTTGATTTTTGCAAAGTTGGAAGAGAAGAATGAGGGGGGAAATCTGATACCCATACCTCAATCTTAGTATAGAAACATAGAGGAGAGGACAAGCTATACGTAGCCACAAACAGTGCGTCAATTGGAGCTCCGGTGTGGAAGTTACGGTTGCCGAAAGTGGCGGGTGAATAGTGATTACCACCACCTCCATGCAACCATCTCAACTCTCTCTCTCTTTTTCTTTCTCTTCTTCGAGGAGTGGAAAAAGAATGAGATGGATTTGGGCAATTTTGCCCTTTATACTCCTTAATGGGTGGCGTTTTGGTAATTTCGCGGTTTGGTCCGTTTCGGGCCAAATCTTTATCGTAGGTGTTTGACTTTGTGTCCTAAATATATTCGTGATCATTTCCATGTTTTCATTTTTGCTTCGTTTAAGTCCTAACGATGCTAAGCCGGTACCGTCAATTAAATTAATGGTTCCGGTTTTGGCGCAGCCTGAGACGACGGCGTATTCTATTTTGCTTGGAGAAATCCACTGAGTCCGAATATCTCAGTGAAATTACGGAATTAATCTCGTGGCTTGGTTTACGAAATTGTTGGGGTTTACATTCCACCCACCTTATTTAGAATTTCATCCTCGAAATTCACTCTACGCTATACACTAAGGTTCTTTGTGTGGTAATGTTTTCTCGGTACGTGGTGGTGTGGTCATATCGTCGGCCTCATTTCCCGTTTCCTCTTTCCGTATTCCTAGAATGCCCTAAGTTGTCACTTCATCACATAGTGAGAACTCTGTAGTCTCAACCATTGCTTGCTTATCTCGAGTCTTTGAGTATTTGGTTGTCATCGAAATTAGGGTTAGTGTCGGGAATATCAATGCATACTCTCCTATGTTGGAATATTGCCCTCTCAATCTCGTTCGATTTCTACTAGTGGTGTCCCTAAGGCTCATTGTGTCATATCGTGAGAACCTTATTGTCTCAATCAATGTAGGTTCATTTCGAATTCTTCGATTCGTTTTCCTAGCTTAACCTAATGTCCATTAGTACGTAGGAGGTTTGGTTCGTTTGTTGGGTATGCTGGTAGGGAAAACAGTAACCCCCTTAGACTTGGGCTAACGTTGCTTGCACCCTCAAATTGATGTGCGTTTGTTTAAGGAATTGGTTTTATTATCGTTGACATACGTTTATCATTAATATACCAGCCGGAGTTGATTCTTACCCATTGGAGCCAACTCTGAAGGATATATTTCGCCTATACTTTTGCTTTGGGGTAAAGAATTGATCCCTCAACCTGGAGAATCGATTCTGGTTGTGTTTATTTCATGGCCTTCACTTCTGTTGAATTGTGAATCGATTCCACAAGAAGCTCGAATCGATTCTCAACACTCAAGCATTTTCGTATTTCGTTTTTATTGTGTTTGAATCGACTCTGCAAGGGCCATAATCGATTCGAATAATATATTATCCCAAGGTTGCATTTTGTCTTGTTATGAATCGATTCTGCATAGTAGCGAATCGACTCATATCACTTAAAGTTTTCTCACTTTGGCTTTCGTTGCATTCGAATCGACTCCGGTATAGTTAGAATCGATTCAAATAGGGTCTTTAACATGAAGATTGCTCTCTGTCTCATTGTGAATCGATTCGACAGGGTTGCGAATTGACTAGCATCATATGATTTGAGTGAATTAGGGCACGGTGAATCGATTCGACTCAAATAGAATCGATTCGATCGTGACAGAAATGTGATTAAAACACATTTTCTCCCTTCTTTTCTTCATTTA
This sequence comes from Stylosanthes scabra, assembly GCA_036250425.1. Taxonomy (NCBI): domain Eukaryota; kingdom Viridiplantae; phylum Streptophyta; class Magnoliopsida; order Fabales; family Fabaceae; genus Stylosanthes; species Stylosanthes scabra. The sequence continues at coordinate 5,312 of JASCZI010091461.1, read as the reverse complement.
CAACATTTTACTCATCTCTCAAACTCATTTTCTCTCTTCTCTCTCTTAGGTCTTCATCCTCCCAGGTTCTTCAAGCTCCATATTCTTCCAATCTCTTTGTCTCAAAATCATCTTGGCACCTTGCCTACGAAATCTCTTTGCTTTATCTCCACTTCTACTTCCAATTCCTCTATTCTTCCCCTCAATCCCCTTTTTGCCTATACTCTATCCTACTGCCATCAATACTTCTTATACCTGGTAACAATGGGCCACAAAACTCCAGCCAATAAGCGCGCAAGCACCTCTCGTAATGATCCACCACCTCCGCTATCTCAAGTGTCGTTGCGACGATGGTTCGCTAGCAAGGAAGTATGGGAAGACTTCCAAAAATTCTATTCCAAGATGCCCATCTTGAAACTGTTGTATCTCACTGAAGGGTTATTACCGGAAGACAAGTATCCAGTGTTTTGGAGGTTACTTGACATACAAGGTTTACGGCCGCTTCTATTTCTGCAAGAATGGTAAGTTCTTGTTATTCCTATTTTGGCTTCTTTGGATTAGCATAGGTTTCATGTTGACTGGCTAGCTTAGTTGCATGTTTGTGAATTCGGACATAGAGATTTACATTTATTAGGACACTGCTGAGTTCGTAATATCACATGGGCCATTTCCGATTTTCAAGTTGATGCGTAATGGTTTCGGAATGTCATGTGGTCTGGTCTAGTTGGCGTTTAGTGATTTGGTATTCTTAGTTGGGAATCTTCTGAAATGTAGTACTATCCCAGCTTGATGGCAGCTGTTGCTACCACTCTTCGGATTCGAGATGATTTAGATATGAACGGTGATGGAGATTTTCAAATGGTATTCTAGCTAGTAGGCGTTAAATACGCCCTTGTTTTGGATGAGTTAGCTTCCGTCTAGGGTTTATGGAACCGCGGAATGCTATTCAAGGGAGGAGGTACCCCTCCTAAATCCATGGAATCCTTTGATGCCAAACGCGCTCAACAAAGACTGCAAGTCTCAGTAATCAGCGGAGGAAAGTATTTGGTTGGAAGGATGAGCACGGATCATCGTTTGCTTCAATATATGCTATCGTATATATGGCTCCCAAGGAAAGGAAACCATGGGGCACTCATCGAGGATGATCTAATCATCCTATGGGCTATGGTCAAGGAGGTTAGACTGAATTGGCTGTACCTCATCGCTTGGCATTTGATGTGTTACACCAATCGCCAGGTAATGTTTCGGTTTCTTCCACTTCACTTATCTATCCCATCTGGTTCGGTTATTCTTGGTTTGTATTTAATCTTATTTAGAGTAGTAACTTCTCTTCGTTACTCCTCCATTTTCAGGATGCAACGGGTCTCGGACAAGGAATTCTTTGGACCAAAATCTTTGAGCATTTCGGCATCGACCTTTCGGGTGAAGATGCAGTTCCCATTGATGAAGGGAATGCCATTACCTCCAGACATCTCAATAAAGTGGGAATAGGTCCTAAGGCAGCAGTTGAAGAGGATGTGGAAGTAGATGAAGAGGGTTCTCATCCGCAAAGCGTAGGTTCAGTCACTCAGTTTCCACCTGAGCTTATGGAGTCCTTCACCCAAGGTATGCAATCTTTCCGCTCAAGTTGGGGCGAGAACGTTCAAAGGGTGAATAGGAGATTGGATGCCTTCGAGGCTCGTTTCACTAGCCATTCAAACGAGATTCGAGATTTAGGAAATGACATGTATAGTTTCTACGGTCGAGTTTCGCCATCGGAGGATCAGGGATTTCAGGACAGCGCATCGGGTCATGATTGATTACCAGAGGCTCACTCCAGCATTTATTTCTAGTTTCATGTCTTTTATTTTGGGGTTTGTAACACATGGACGACTTTTGTTATATTTCCTAGACTTTGATCACTTGTTGTTTATTTTCCGAAAGACCTAAGTACATTCCTATGTTTTTTTCTACTATTTCCAGCGTTTAATGTCCTTATCGTCTAACTGCCTTATCTACATTGATCGGTTACTCACGTCGCTCATACGGGAATTCCTTATCCCGAGCTCTCACAGGTGTTATCTCTATGTTAGTTTTCTCATTCCTCAATGCGTACCGTCTTGGGTCACATCTTCCGGAATATAACGAGTTGTTCATAAACCCTTCGTATCCAATGCTTTTGTTTAACTTCTAGACCCCTAATACTTTTAATGTTAATTTCGATAACTAAGGAATTTGGCACGAGGACTAGGAAAGTCAAGAAAGATAATACTCTTTAAATCATTGGGAAAACATTCTTCAAAACCTTTTCAATGCATTCTAACTATATACTTGACTTTTACTTGTCTACTGTGATTGTTAGGATCACATTGTACACTTGTTAGTGGTACTAAACGGGCCAGGTTCAATACCGAATAAGGTACAATGTCATCTAAACAATTCAGGCAATAAGACTACCATGCATATCGACAATGATCTTTACCATGGGTAAGACCTTTCGCATGATTTTCTTTGATTCAGAATATGCATTGAAGCATAGCAGTTCCATTCCTCAGGCTCACAAGGAAAGAACTACTCTCAGTGCTCTGATACCAAAATGTCACACCCTAATATTGACAGACTGTGTCGCGGACACGGTTAACCAATGTTAGGATGTCACGGCCTCTCCCTTATGTATATCCATAAATACGGGCTGTTTAAAACCAGCTAATATAGTTATGAGTTCATAGGAAAATAGAGCCATACACAACCCTTTCAGAAAATTTGCTTTGTAAATATAAAAATAAACTTGTACAAGTAGTTCATTGATTTTACACTTTAGCTTGCAAAGCTTAGGCTTCGCATACATGCAATACATGACTCTGCGTATATACATTCCTAAATCTCCAAAATCAACAAGACTCGAATTGACGCAGCGGAGAACTTCTACAACCATACCATGCTCGATACTTCGCTTATCTTCCAGAACATGAACCTGCAGTTTGAAAAACATTTGAACAATACGGGGTGAGAATCCCAAACCACTGGATTCTCAGTACGGTAAAGGCTCCGAAACTACATAAGATAAGCTAGCAGGATCCCACGAGGCAATCCTACTCGGTACTCAGGTTTTCTCATATTTAATCTCCCAACGCGACATACAAGCATTCACCTACAGTACTATGGGGTTCCTCATTATTTGTTCCATTAACATTCCCTCTATTCAATACTCTTAATCCTCAATTCTTATCTTTCATTCAACTTCATCTTACCTTCTCCAAATTCCCAAAGGCACACAATTCACAAACAAATCTTACAAACATTTAGTACAAACACATAGCAATTACAAATCATCTAACAACTAGGCACACCCACACAATGTTAAGCAAATGCACATGATGCATGCCTATTCCTATGGCTAGAATGAGCTCATTCGGCCGATTATCATAGCCAACCCAATCGATGGAGTATATATCCCAAAGCACTATCAGACGCACTTCCCCGAGGACACTGTTAGTTACGTAGCACGGATACTCAAGAGAGGGGTGAATTGAGTATCTTAACAACAATTAATAATTTTTGCGGAAGCTTAAAATTAATTGCTCAAATGATTGTACTAGTATTTTTCCTTGGGCTTAAGTCAATTCTTAAGTACTTACAAGGAGCTTTTACTTTCCAAGACACTTGTAAAATATAAATGACAATAATTAAATAGATGAAGGATAGAGATACGATACACAAGATTTATAGTGGTTCGGCTCAACCTTTGCCTACGTCCACTCTTCTCAACCGCAATTGAGATTTCTACTAACCACCAAGCATCAAGGTGCTTGACAAACCTTTACAACAAGAGCACTTGAATCTAACACCTCACGGTATCTCGATCACCAACGAATAACCCACTCCACTCGAAGTATCCCAACTTCAAGATTTTCCCTTGAGTGCTTATCTTGGTATCCTCACCGACTATAGTGTTTATGAAGTCTCACACCCTTGGAGAGTCACACTCCAAGTCACTCAAACAAAGAGAAGTAGAAATGGTAGAAGAGTGATTACAACTCTCAAATAGAGTAGATGATTAT
>JASCZI010091460.1:12416-23197 GCA_036250425.1 Stylosanthes scabra | reverse complement strand
CAGCAGTGAAAGATGTGAAATGGTCTCCACAAGGGCTCTTTCTACTTTCATGTGGGTATGATTGTACATCGAGATTGGTTGATGTTGAAAAGGGATCAGAGACTTGGGTTTTTAAGGAAGATCAAGTTGTTGGATCCATAAAGTTCCATCCGGACAATTCGAATCTTTTCCTTTCTGGTGGATCACAGGGCCATATCAAACTATGGGATATCAGAACTGGAAAAGCAGCGCAAAACTATACTCGGAATTTAGGTCCTATTTTGGATGTTGAGTTTATGGTGAATGGGAAGCAATTCATTTCTTCTAGTGATGTATCTCGGAGCAATGTCAGCGAGAACTCCATCATTGTTTGGGATATTTCAAGGGAGGTTCCATTGTCTAATCAGGTAAAGAATTGTACAACTATTTTAACTTTCAATACTCTTTCTTTATTTCACAATTATGCAAAACTGCAGTTAAGTTGTCTTACCATCAGTTTAAGCAGCACTGTTGACCTTAACTATGATTCTTTTGGATAAATATTCCCCTAAGCAGCATATAACTGATTCAGATAAGTGATAGTCACGGCTTATGAGATCTATTTATGCTGTGTTGTTGGAGAAATAGTATCCAATAATTTGGACCAGCCAGCAGTCATTTATACTTTCAATTGGTATTGTATTTTGTAGTTTGAATGCTAGTAAGGAAGGGAAAGGAGTAGAAGGGAATAAAATCATAACCCTTATGATCATAATGAGGGGAAGGCTTTCCCACCACCCAGTTAAAACTCAGCTTCCTTGCCCTCAATTTATTATGCAAGGAGGGTGAAGATATTTTGTTTCAACTAAAATATTATGTAATTACATTTATACCTTGTACTTCTGTTTCTATTGAAAGGATGGAAACATAAAAGATAAGGTTATAATGGATTTTTATTTTTTATTTTTTGACTGGGTTATATTGGATATTTGGTAACATAATTAATCTGTTTCCCCTCAATTACTTTCGTCTCCAAAACAGAGAGGGAAACTGGGAAAGATATTTCAGAGTCCCCTATGCATAGGAAATAGGTGTTTTGGCATTTATAGTCTATGTATGCAATAAGTCATGCAAAGATCTGCATCCATATTTTATTTTTCTCTTTATCTTCTTGTTGCTGGTTTTACCATTGTGATAACCAATACTTAAACTTTAGCATGGGAAGACATGGTACTCTGGCCACCAAAGTTATGTTTTGAAGGTCTTGTTACTTTTTCTGGTTAATGAGAATACTGTTTTAGACCTTCTGGGTGTGGATCTTATTTCCTTGCTCTCCCTGTACACTCTTTTCTCTACGCTTTAGACTAGTTCCTTTATAAGGATGCTTAATCTTGTCTGGTTAGCCACCATACAGTCCAGTCCTCAGAAGATAGTTTTAAGAAACTGTGTGTGACTTTAAAAGGAGGGATTCCAGATATTCTGTTTGAAAACATTTAGAACTCATAACCAAAAATCTCACACAACATAGGAAACATGCAAGTCGTGATGGCTAGAAGCCATATAGTCTTAGTATTCAAAGCTAATCATCTTTTCGGTCATCATCATGTTATAGCTTCTGCATGTAATTGAGCTAAACCTGAAACTGAAGTTGCATTTCCAAGTTTGGGATGCCCATGTTTATAGTATATGCCAGCTATAGTGTGTGCCAGCCTTCAAATTTCAGGTTGTCATTCATTGCCTACATTTTCGGTTAAATTACTGATCTTTTTTGCCACCTTATCTACTTGCTTTTCATGTAAACTTGTTTTCTCACAAAAATTGTATCTTTTGGCAAAAAATATGTTAATTTTGATAACAAAGAAATTGATATGATTCAAGGAAGTGGGTACAAAAGATAAACATCATTCTATTTGTGAAGTATGGCTTGCATAAGAATAGGTGCGACACCAACTCTACCACTAGTGTGACTCATAGCAGTCCCTGGAAATTTGTCACCCAAGGTTTAGTTCTCTCTCGGCCTTTCATTTGGATGATGGGCTGATTCCTCTTTCACCAAATTTGGGGAAGATATTTTGGGTTCTTTGCATTGTGGCTCCACCTCTTTTCACTCTCTTAGGACGGCCTCTTTTAGAATTTCAATTTTATTTTATTGCTCCTCAAAACTATGAGTTGGACTCTACACTTCTTTGAAATTTATCTTGTAATCCTACGTTCAATTCCTGACTTCACCATCTAACAGGGAAAGATTTCTTATACATACCTGGTTGGAAATCTAAACCTCAGCTAAGGTCATACATTTTAGTTGTTACTATACTAATGGCTTGCACCAGAAGAACAAGTCCCTTGTTACTTTCTCCCTTGACATGTGTATGATGTGATGTGAACTTTTTATTCCGAATTGATGGGCCATGTCCTTCCCTACAGCATGGAAAGTTCTATCTAGATTAGACTTTGATATCTTAGTTTCCATTACTACCTTCGGATGGGGGACATAGAGAAGGTCAAAATGTGTTTGATAAGGGGACAGATATGAAATTATAAAATGGGTTATCTAATTTATAAGAGAGAGGGTTGGAGTAGCACCTATTATTGAAAAGGTGGTGGAATCGCGTCTTAGGTGGTTTGGACATGTGGGAAGAAGGCCGACAGATCATCCAGTTAGGAGGGTGGATCTAATGGAAGATGGACAAGGAGTGAGAGGGAGAGGAAGACCTAAGAAGACCATCCATGAGGTAGTCAAATGAGACCTAAATGTCAATGGTCTATCTGTAGACATGATACATGATAGAGCTCAATGGCGTCGTTTGATCCATGTAGCCGACCCCACCTAGTGAGACAAGGCTTTGTTGTTGTTGTTGTAATTTATGCTTTAAACGATTATTTTAAGAGTATAATAATATAAACTTTTTAAATTTTTTATGTATTCAATGCATTGGAAATGTAAAAAAAAAATTATCTTTTGAATTTAGTAAGACATTTCCTTTTATGGTGCTCTGATTATAAATTATCCTTGACTTGAAACAACTTTTAAGAATTTATATTATAACTTTCTTATGATTGCTTATGAAGCAGGTTTATGTTGAAGCGTATACTTGTCCCTCGGTAAGGTGCCATCCATTTGATTCAACTTTTGTTGCCCAATCAAATGGGAATTACATTGCTATTTTTACTACCAACCCTCCTTACCGACTCAACAAATATAAGCGGTATGAGAGCCATGGTGTCTCTGGGTTCCCAGTTCGTTGCGATTTTAGCTTGGATGGGAAGAAGCTTGCATCTGGGTCTTCAGATGGTTCTATTTACCTTTACGATTATCAGTCATCAAAAGTTGTAAAGAAAATCAAGGCCTATGACCAAGCATGCATCGATGTCACCTTCCACCCGGATGTACCTAATGTTATTGCTTCGTGCTCATGGGATGGAAGCATTTCAGTATTCGAGTAGCATTGCCTATTATCATTTAGATTCCATGGAAGTCATTTAACATTTTAGCAAGGAGGGGAAGGTCCTTGCCTTATATTACTACAACAAAATCTCTTACAAATATAGAAGTGGAAGGAGTGCAAAGTTCTAGCTTCCTTTGGGTCAATGTAGTGTTTCCTGTTTCCTTATAGCTAAGGGTTGAATAGTGAAATGTTCTCTCACACAGGTTTCATTTCTTGAAAGTCTTGTGCTTTTTATTATTCTACCTTTTAGATTAGTTGTTGATTCCATTACGGATTAGATTAAAGTGAATCTTACAGTGTTGTTCTTTAAAGAATTGAAGTATTTGCCTGAAGTGAGAAATCAATGCCTAAACTCTTAATGATGTGACAGATTATTGTATCTGAATAGTATAGCAACAGCTAACATAGGAAGAAAATTATAATGATTTAAAGTTGTTCTTAATATTCTAATCTGGTCTTAAATGTTCACCTTGAAGAAACTATTCCACTTAACACGTTGGAATAAAAGAAATGCCTATTACCAAATTTCATCATCTACAAACAATCGTTATCTTAAAATAAAAGTGGGTTATCCAATTCAGCCTCCAACAAAACATATATCACAGGGGCAAACATTAGGATATGATCTTTCTACAATACCAAACTTCATTCCTCTCTGGCTTTTTTATCTATTATTATGAGCTAAAAAAATTTTCTTCTTAAGCTTCTTTTTATTTGTCATAATGATCTATTGATTTATGACTAAACTACCATTTTCTAACCAGGAAAAAATTAAACATGAAAATTCTAACATTGAAAGATATAAATTACCCAAAATCCACAGTTCCTTAGCTAGTTTTGGTGTCCTACTAAGCAAATTTGCATCTTTTAGAAATGAAAATGAAAGTTTTTTTTTTCCACAGTATTCCCTAACACAGCAGGTCGAAAACCAATCCATTGCGAATTTGGGTTCCATTTAAGTGTCCGTTGCTGTTCAATGGGTTGCTGCATAGACGGGAATGGATCCTCTCAATTTTTCCCTCTCAATTATTTGTTAAGTGTAACTTTTTATCATTCAACATATTCTCGCATATTTTGCTAGAAGTTTTTATTTCCTCAATAATCCTAAACCTAGCAAGTCGAAAACTAATCTATACGGATTTGGGTTCCATTTAAGGGTCTGCCGTTGTCCAATGGATTGCTGCATGTCAGCATAGACGAGAATGGATCCTCTCAATTTTTTCTCTATAAATTGTTTGTCAAATGTAACCTTTTATCATTCAACGTATTCCCTTGTATATTTTCTTTTGTCCAACTTAAAAGGTGTATGATAAAAGATTATACTTTGCTACAACAATTAACAAGAAAAAATGGAGATGATCTATTCTATGCATACATATGTCAAAATTCCAACTCTCCACGTTTGTTTAAAATAACTAATGAGTTACTACTAAACCAAACCCAATTTGGTTTCGAAAATGGTAGTTCACTCTTTTATTTATTGTAAAGTAACAGTAACGGATAAAATGGTATGAGGTAGTGACGCGGCTTGCAATCCACCAAGAGTGTCTAGGTACTCGTAATCCATAACTACCAACCAAGATGGAAGGAACACCAAAAATGGCATTCATCTAAACACAAAGCCTGTGGCTGTGGGGGCAAACCTAGCTATTCGTACGTTCATCCACTTCTTCCCATAAGGAGCAGATTCAAAATGAAAGGGGGTTTGGGGGTCAAAATTAAAAACTTTACTTCTGAAAGAAGACATAATTATGCCCCTCCCTTTTACACCCTCTTCATATAGAGAGAAAGGGGACAAGACATAAACCACTCTAAATCTCTTTTTAGATACATTTGGGCTAATGGGCCCAACTTCATTCCTCCAATAATAGTCTCCCCTTAAATGCGTTATTTCCAACACAGCCTCACATATTTGAATACAACTATACAAGTCCAGTAGACTCCAAATCTCAATCCATGAGAACATTGTTCTAGATCTCAATGCACAATGCACAGCACTATCCAGAGAAAAACAAAACTATCCACTCTTTGGAAAATAATAAAATGATGGTCCACAGCTGGTCTTGCAACTATTCATATTGGAAATCTTGGTCAATTTCTGCTCTCTAATCCCAATTTTTAAAGCGAAAAAAAAAGCACTCTCTTATATAAACTAAGAAACATTTTTTTTAATTATTCAACATGTACATGAATATGTTCCCCACCATACATGGTCTTAAGAAATCTCTCTCCTTATTATCCCACCTTATTATCTCATATATATATATATATATATATATATATATATATATATATATATAATTCTAGTATGATGACACCATTTTAATCTTCTAATTAGTACACATGTATTAAACTTATCATCTGGCGACAAGTGACAAGTGAGCCATTCAGAATTTATGGCAGGCACATATTTCTTAGCTCAATAATGCCACGTGTCAACAGCTCATTAGATTACACAAATGTCCTCATTAGAAAATAGTTATAATGTCCTCATAGTAGATCTTCCCATATATATATATATATATATATATATAATTTATCTCTCATTGTCCACTACTAATCTTGATTCTTGACCCCAAAAGAAAACAAACATAAAAGGCATATAAAGGGGGGCAAGAAAGATGGAACTAAGAATGAAGGGTGAGGAAAGCATGCCGCCTACACTATGCCATATGGATGCAATCATCATCATCTAAAAGATAGAAATAGAAGAGATACTTTTTGTGGCAGCTTTGAGGTCAAGAGGGCCTTCGCGTTTCTTGGGCCCACAAGTCAACCTATGGGGAGACACGAAACGATGGACTTAAAGGGAAGCCCTAGACCTAGCTACTTCATCTTCAAACTTGAAATGAAGCTATATACCCATTTGACGCCATATTTATCTATGTATCGTAGACCCAAAACACTAGGGTATTACAACTTACGTGGGACTTCACTTCACCATCCATAGTGAGCCTCACCATCACTACCGATATACCATGAACACCGGTGCCATTTATATTTGGAAAACGATAATATCACTCTCATTTTTTGCATGAATTTTTTGTATTTATCTTATATAACAAAGCGGTATGAAATGACATCATCATTTTCCTTACATTTAATGCCAAAAAAGTGACATTTATACTTATTTATAAGTCATCATTGACTTTTTACGTTTACAATTTTTAAGTGTCTATTTAATGTTTACATTTGAAGTTGAAATATAATTTCATCGGTGTTTAATGAATATATCCAATTTGGTGCTCCAAATGGCACAAATAATCCTAGACCTTAAGGTAGCGTTTGTTTTCAAGGAATGGGAATGAGACTGGGAGACTAAGACTGAGTATTATGTTTGGTGAGCAGAGACTGGAACTAAAATTTCAGTTTCAGTCCCCAAAATTTCAATATTTTCAGTACTTCCAGATTGGAGGGACTGGGAGATTGGAGATTGAGACTGAGACTGAAACTTTAATAATATTTTGGTCCTTAATACCCTCATATAATTTATTAAATTCCAATTTTACCCATCCCATTTTGAAATTAGGGTTCATATTGTTCTTCGGTTCTTCCTTTTCCTTTGACGGCTTGCTTTCTATTGAGAGTGAGGAAAGGAAAAACAGCGGCGGTGCTCGCTGGTGTAGAGGGCGCTGCAAGGCAGCGTGGAGGATGTCGTTGGCACTGCAAGGTGAGGATGTAGTTATTGATGTCGGCACTGCGCTGGATGCGAGGACTTCGAGTCTGCTGTTGAGAGGAGGAGTTCGTCTTTGCTTGAAGGACCTGCAGCAGGCGTCATCGCCTTAAGAAGAGAGTTGTTCACTGATAAACCCTATTTTGATGGTTTATCTTGTACTTAAATTAGGGGTTTTATCAACATAAACTCACATAAATAGCTAGTGAATGAGCATCCTTGTGAATTCATCTTTAATCGTGCCTTAAATGAGAAAGTGCATGTTTTTAAGCTTTAAATTGGAAATTTAATTCTACTTCCATGCCATTCGATACCTTGATATGTTTGTTAAGTGTTTGAAGCTTTAGGAAGCAAGAATGGCTTGGAAGGAGTGAAGAAAACATGCAAAAGCAAAGATCTCACAAAGAAGCGAAAATGAGAAGATGGAAAAATGAGCTATAGTCATCGGATTGAAGCAAACTTGGACTCTTTGGAAAGATGAATTCGATATCTACAACTTTTATGTTGAAGACTTTTTCAAGTTCTATAGGATTCTATGCAGAATTCGCATCCAAAGATTGATGCGCTGAAAGTTGCTAATGCTGCCAACCTTGACCTCTTCTCACTAATCGGGTCATAACTTGAGGTAATGAGTTTCAAATGGCATTGGAACCATGACATTTGTGAAAGTGTCCAAGAATTTCTTCCTGAAAAGTGTCCAATCGACCACTATCTCATCCCGAAGATTGTAATACCAGTCTTTTGCTTTTCCTTCAAGAGAAAAGGGAAAAGCAAACGCCATAACTTCAGGCTCATTACCACCAGTTCTCCGAGTTGTTGCACATACCACCTCAAAATCCTTAAGATGCTTAATCAGATCCTCACCAGGTAGCCCATGATATCGTGGCAGAAATTTAATTAAACCAGACTTCAATTCAAAGTTCGCATTGAGTTCTGGGTACCGAGTATGTTGGAGTTGAATGGCTAAGTCCGGAGATCCAAGCTCTCTTAGTGTCAACCCCTGATTCGGATTTTCGTCCATAACAATGGTACCTGTATCAGAAAAAGGAAGCTCAAAATCAGACTCAGAAGCAGAAGAATAAATGGTTTCTTCTTTGGGTGCGGTGTTTCCAGGGTACACAACTAAAGGGTTTTCAAAATGATTCTGACGTCTAATTCGTCTCAATTCTGCAGTGTTCTTTCGATTTTCGGATCGTAAGAGACTAAATTAGGATCAGAATGAGACCACAACATTCAAAGAAGAAATCATATGTAGCATGCAGTTTTTTTTTTTTTTGTCTAAAGAAATAAACTACAACGAACTAGCTATACTATCTAACTAAAACAAAAACTAACAACTAATAAGCAACCAAGTTATGCACAATATTCACCTATTTACACTAACTAGCATTAGCAACCATTGTAAATCACAAGTCCCCGGCAACGGCACCAAAAATTTGATGCGCTCCCCAAGACCTTATGAGAATTTCTTTCTTAGAAATCAAGTCATGATAGCATTGTAAATATACCTCAACCGGTAGTTGAAGAGTGAACAAATTTAGATAAGATGTCATAATAAAAATCAATAAAACCGAGAGTATTTTATCTCGAGTCATTCTCCCTTGGACTTATGATCAATACAAAAGACTAAAACTAGTTAGGAAAGCATGGGGGTTTGAGATTTTTCAACTAGCAACTATAATAGCAAGAATGTAAATTATGCAAGGAAATTAAATGCAACAATTCATAAATAAGTACGATAGGGAATAACTAGAATGCAAGAAATAAACTAATCAAGAAATGGAAATAGAGATAAGCAAGCAATCAATAAGCTAATTCAAGTGCAATTAAAGTACCTTGGTCATGAGTTTTATGGAATACATTATCCTTGTCACTTCTAAACATAGATAATATCCTAGAGTGAACTTCTCACCAATCTTGTCACTTTGATGAGAAGAGTCAATTTGGTTGATTCATAGCCATAAGTCCTAGTTTACTCATTAAGACATTGGACTAGCGTCAACGAACACAAGAATAATCCATGTTGGCTAATAAGTCCCAATCATTATAGAATTAATGATAAACTAGCGTTAGTGGCATCTAAATCAACACAAACCACTCTCAATTATCATACAAAGAAGGCTAAGGTGACTAAAATGCATCCATGTAGTCAACCCATAACCAAGAAATGAAAATCTACTCCATATCTAAACGAAGCATTTTATCAAACACTTGGTGAGCATAGAAAATAAACTTCATGAATCAAGAGAAAATCAACAATCAACAACTACCCACTACTATAGATTGATAGTAAATGCAAGAATGATAATAACAAACACAATCAATTCATGAAAATACCTCAAACATTCATTAATCAAAGTAAAATCCACAAATAACAATAACTAGTTCAAGAACAAAAATAATAGAAATAACTAGAGTAATTATGAAGGGAAATCAACAAGTAAACTAGAACAAGTATGGATCCTAAGAACAACTGGAAGTGAGAATTGAAGTGAGAATTGGGATTGAACTAAAAATCCTAGAGAGAAGTTAGTATTTCTCTCTCTAAAATATGAACATAAGAACCTAATGAAAAACTAGATCATCCCTTGATTTGATCCCCTTGAGTGTCATATGAGTGATTCCCACTGGTTTCCCTCTTGGGCCTCCAAAAATGCTCCAAAAAAAAAAAGAATGGGCTTTCCTTTAAGTAAGTCACATGACTTTTAATGAGGCATGTGCACTAGGAATTGCCTACACAACTATAGTTGCTTGGGCAACTTGCCATTTGCTTCTTTTCTTCATGATTCTCAAAAATGCAAGCTCTGAACACTCTTTTCAAGCCATCCTTGCCTCCTAAACCTTCAAACAATTAAACAAACACATTAAAGATATCGAATGACATGAAAGTTGTAACGACCCAACTTCTGGCATGTCGACTGATGCCCTAAGTTGGATAGCTACTCTTCGGTCGGCCCTATTGACTCTCCTACTTACGCAGATATTATTTAATACATATAAGCTTGTTGGTACGTTCCTCACTGAAGTGTGATTTTAAACGATCATCACGGTTACAAAAACAAAGTTGAGAAATTAAATTTAGCCACGGAAATATCATTCACAACAACACTTCCTATTCATTATTAAATTTCAACATGTACAAATGAGGTTACATCATCGATAAATATATAGTAGTAATAGTAGTAGTGTAGGGACGATGCCTAAGTAACTTTTAACAAACCTATTCCTCTATGTAGCTATACACATAAGTGAGGACTACTCTTGGATACACATGCGGAATAACCTGTCGTGGTCATCGGGTAATCTTGTGAGACGTCGAACTACTCCTTCTTAGATCGATGGTCCATAGCTGAAGCCAAAATAAGGATAAGGGGTGAGAACCTAGCGTTCTCAGTAAGGGAAAGGGGGATATGCAGAATATTAAATTATATCAGTTTCATTTATCATGATTATATATGATAACATTACTTTGCTAAACTCATATCGGTTACAGAAGTTCATTGTACTATCTTAAAAAGGAATTCACATAGTAAATAGCAATCACAGGCAAACAGAACACAAACAACAGACAAGTATGACACAAACAAGCAAATCATATTCACAAACAAGCACACACATAGAAATGCGGCCAACAAGTATGATGCATGCCTGACCCTAGTCTTGGTCATGAGCTCATGTGTCAGTTTTCACCAAGAACCCGACAG
>JASCZI010091459.1:0-23092 GCA_036250425.1 Stylosanthes scabra | reverse complement strand
CGGGATCTTCTTGAGATTTTGCTGCCTCTTTTGATGCATCAGTAGTCTCTGCAACAGCAGATTTAACCGGACATGTAATGTCACCAGTAACGTAGCGCCATAACTTACGGCCCTTTAGAAAACCACGAATCGTTTCAACCCAATGACCATAATTTGTGCCATTGAGAATAACAGGGATCGGTTGAAAAATATCTTATTTTTCAATCAAGAACAGTGAAAATCACCACTAGAGAGAGAGATTAAAGCAAAATCGGTACTCGATATGAGAAAACGGAGCTCAAAAATGGAAAGAGGACACCGAAAAACCTTAGGAGGGGTCCGCAGGGTGTACACGTCACTGTCCACGTCAGTAGCTGAGTTAGCTGAGATGTGACACGTGGCAGCTTACAATTGGCCGAGGAAAACAGGTCAGCAACTTGCAGGAAGACACGTGGAAGGCGCTGGAAAAATGGATCGGATATCGGTGCAAATACGGGTCGAATCGGGTCACGAACACACGGGTCAGCAAGACGGCAGGAGAGGCGGAAATCGGTTCGGGTTGGGTCGAATAACAGGTCGGAGAAAGGCGCGGATCCTGCGCCTTTAAGTGACGAATCTTAGCCGTTGATTGGATTGAATCTGACGGCTGTGATATAACGCAACGATATCGAATCTCAACCGTTGATGAGAAAAGGGATCGGACGGCTCCTGAGAAAACTGGGATTGGACTTCAAGCTGATGAGCTCTGACGGCGAAGGACAGCGCGTGACGGCGCGTGGAGGCTTCGAGGGAGATACAGTTGATTCGGCTGAGTTCGGAAAACGGAGACGCTCACAACGGTATGATGGACGACAGCATATCAGGAACTGAAAAAAATTACAGATAATGAAAAAGATGTTGTTCTTCAGCAAAACAGAGAGAAGAAAAAAAAATCAACCAAAAGCTCTTGATATCATGTTAGAATTCAAAGAGCAACTGAAAAGTGAAATCTCTGTGTATTGAATGTGTGTAAAACAACATTACACAACATTTATTTATAGCCTAACTAAACTCAACCACCTCATTCCACTAATGTTATTATACTATAAACTAACATCATTGCTAAACCCACTAAGCTAAGCTACCCTACTAACAGCTAACAAACCATTACAGCTACAACACTTTTTAATATTAAACATTATCTAACAGGTAAATAAGAGATACAAATATAATGTTTGATAGAAATGACTTTTTATTAAAATTTACGGTTAAGCTTTGAAAAGCTAAGGACTCTCAAAGACGTCCTCGGGCTTTTTGAATTACCAAACATAAAAAAAGTGGCTCTTGCTTTTGAGCATGAGTACTTAGTCGAAAAGATTTACCAAACCCACTCTATATGAGAAATTGATCATGGATTGAATTTATATTAATAATGGGATTAAAGAGAATGAGAGTGGAAAGTGACTCAAATACTGTGATAGATGTTAAAAAAATTAGCCGAAATTAACAAAAAATTTAAATGGTTATAGCCATAAATTTATTTTAAAAAATTAACAAAATTTAAATGATACACTTTTTAAGATAAAAATCTAACCTTTTATAACTTAAGAATATATACTTAATTAATATACAATTATATATATCCTAATATTCTCTAACATTAATTTTATTAATTATTATATCGTAAACTTATTTAATGTTAAAAATGACTTTCAGTTTTTCTTTTTCATATAACAATATGCATATATATAAATATAATATTTCACTCTCCAATAATTGTGATTTCTTTTCTTAAGAAATAACATGTACATAATTGGGGTAAGGAAATTTTTTTTCTGTAGCATGACGTACCATTTTTTTTTTAATAATTGGGGTTACATAATGCTTGTTTGTCTTTGTAAGAATCCTGAGATTGAAGTATATAGTTTGCAAGAAAAAGGGAACATGAAGAACTGAATTCATACTGTGATTTGTGTTATCGAATCAAAGCTAACCAGGTGCAGCTTGATGGAGACCAACAAATATATCATTTGTGCCAAGGCTCACTTGCAAGTTCAAATTATTCCAGTAACCCGTAACCGTAATTGCAAACAAGGAAAAATTGTATATGTGCAATGTGTTGCCTAATCTTGTAAGTGGTAACAATCTAGGTATCTAACAGTCGTAGTAGAGATCAGTGATAACTTGAGGGTAGTGAAAGCTCTTAAATAAGGTATAATTGATGATACTTGTTTTGGCTCATTCATTAATGATGCATTATCACTATTACGCAATTTTAGAAAATTTTCTTTTGGCCATGTGAAGAAGAAAGGAAATAAGGTTGCTCATGAATTAGCTAAAATAGCTCTTACTTCTCCAAACTTACTGTGGATGAAAAAGGCTTAGATTGCATGTACAAAACCTAGCTTTACTAGATATTTTACAGCCTAATGAATGAATTTAACCATTTCCAGTAAAAAAAACAATCGTTGCCCTACTTAGTCCAAAAATATCGTTCCCTTGATCATAGGCTTTTGGGCCTAATTCCTAGTTTCTTTGGACGATGATCAGGATAATGCTTAAAAAGAAACAATTTTTTTTCAGAAGGCAATGGAAAAAAAAAGAAAAGTAGAGAACCAAATAAAGAAGTAAAAATTTTCACCAAAAAAGAAAAGGTAAAAATACCTACCAAAATATTAAAAAAAAAAAAAAGACGCCGCCACGTCAAACCCCCTAAAACGGATAAGGAATTAATTTAAATCTACTGGACCTGGAATATTCTCAACCAAAAAAATACCTACCAAAAATATAAAAGTAAAAAATAGTGATTCCTGATCAGTGAATATTGAGTGTATTGTTTAAAGAGGTTGGTTGCCATAATTTTTTAGTTATAAGTAGCTATAATTTTTTATTTTGATTCTTATTTTTATTTATAAATTAGTATTAAATTAAATACATAATATTAAATGTTATAAATATATAATTACGGACATTATTTACATAAAGTTACATATGTTAATCTAAATAAGATGCGTTACTGTTAAGGAATTAAGGAAAATAAAAAATCTTAGGTAAATGATAATGAATATTTTTATTATGATAATCATAAGGCCCTGTCTCTGGTAAAGATAGAACGTGTGACCAAAGGAGACTTAGATTTGACTGGCCAATGCGGATTGTGCACATGTAAAGCAAGGGAATGGTGAATAACGGGCAATCGAACGTGTTACGCAGTGAATGAGCGGGAAAAGCCGCAAAGCAACGCAAAATGGGGAATGTAGTTGGGGGCAGTAGTATAAAACTGATATAGGAGAACGGTGATCGGACCCAAAAAGGCGTGAGTGTATGATGGGCCTTTGACAATGTTTTTAAAATTTTAGACAAGGAAGATGAAAATGGCCTTCGGTATTGGGGTTTATGGATTCGGATAAGTCGGATGGTTAGGCTTAGGCCCTCTTAAGAAAGAAAAAAAAGGGTTAGTTGTATTTATTATTTAATATTGAAGAAAATTGTAAAAAAAATATATTGGAAAAAATAGAACAAGTGTTAATATTATGATTTGGTAAGAATGTAGAATGTGATACCAGTTGGAGCCCTGTGTTGGTTTTTAAGAAAGTAAGGCTAATAAAATTTCACCGAATAATAATAATAATAATAATAATAATAATAATAATAATAATAATAATAATAATAATAATAATAATAATAATAATAATAATAATAATAATAATAATATTATTATTATTATTATTAAATTGAAAAATACAAACTGAATTTTTTTTAGAATCATAATGCTTATGATAATTAGCGATATCATAGACACGGTTGCCTGTTCAACCACGTCTACCTGTTCAGCCACTTTTCTCTATTAATTTTAAAGTATTAATTTTTATAATTTTGTGATTATATTGTGTACTTTTTTAATTTATTATTTGATAAATATTCATCATTTTAATATTTTTGTTTCACTATGTTCAACCGCTTCTTTATTATTTTTAAAGAATAATTTAAAATTTTTTAGCAATATATTATTCACTATTTTAATTTGTTATTTGAATAATATTCATCACTTTAATATTATCATTACATCACATTATAATTATCAAAAAGTAAAGAGGAATGATATTACCATATTTTAGCTGCTTTTCTATAGTTTTTAATAAAAAAAATTAAATTTACATTTTTATTTCTATAATTGTAAACTTGATAAAAAAAATAGTAAATTATTTAAAAATAAAAAAAATTACGCACTAGCTATAATATATATAGAAAAATCAATATAAATATTTACAAATGTAAATATTACCAATTTTATCCTAATATTGTCATTTAAATAGGACTATTCAATACACACTATAGTGTATGTTCAGTGTTTTAAAAATTGATAAATAAAAACGAAACTAAATCATAATTGGTAAATAAAGATATTGAAAACATTTTCTCACGTAGATTTTTTGTTTAGTCATATGTTAAAAGTATGATTTATTAGAAAAAGTAATGATTTAACGGGAATAATAACACTCTTAGATAATAATAATATTTTTATAATATATTAAAATTTAACTATATAATTTATTTTTCAGTAAAATTTTTTTTATATATAAAGACAATTATTTTGAATTTTTATCGCAGTACCTCCAAAGTTTTAATATAGAATTTGCGGAGGTGAAATTCTAAAAATTGGGATTGTTGGTAATTTTTTAAAATATGGAAGGAGTATCATAAGTTGTTGGGGCACTTTTAACATTAACAATTTTGTTGGAGGAACCCATTTCTTTTTATTTAAAAAAAGCGAATTCATCAGGAGCAAATTATCTTTTTTTATTTGAATATTTGTTATACATTTTTTAAAATAGAATTTGCAAGGACGAATTCAATTTTTATTATTATTTTAAATAGAAAAATATTGGAGGAATATTGTGAGAGAGGAATTCTCTCTGCACGAATTCTCAAGTGTCCCATTTATGAGAAAATAATTAAATAAACTTATAATTGATATTTTGTATGATTTTTCCTATATTTTAAAAACTCCTAGTTCATTATAATTGATATTTTGTATCGTACAAAAAAATTTGGGTATAGCTTTTTCGATCTAGTTAAGAATGAAAAAATTTCTGAATTACAACTGAAGCATGAACGAATTGGAAATTTCTTTCATTATTGCGGGTATATTGGTCATGAGATCCGATCTTGTAATCTCTGCTTGGAGGACTCTGTTAACGGCAAGATAACAGAGGAGAAATGGGAATCGTGGTTACGTGCAGACCAAATTGGATGGCGTGTGGTAATTCAAAAGGAGAATTCGAATCCTAATCGGTCATCTATGGTTGAGAAGGAGGAAAATAGACCTAGAAGACCCACTCCGATTAATCTTTTACGTAGCTTTTCTAAACTTTCTGTTGATAATGAAGACTCATGCTCACAGAATGTTAAGGAAACCAATAAAAGTAATTCTGCACTAGCTGCTAAGGTGATGAATCAAGAAGATGAGGCAGATAGTGATCCGCTTGGTGACTTATACAAGCATTCTGATGAGACTAATAATTCATCTTCTATTCCACACTCTTGCCGTGATCTCCAATTCACTGTTGGTGATTCTACTTTGATCAAGGGAGTTAAGGGCAGGAAGAGACAGAATTTAAAGACTTTGGCCCGAAAGGGTGGCTCTTATAAATCTATTTCTGGTTGCAAACGGGGTGTTGGGGATTCGGAGAATTCATCTAGTCTTAAGAAATTCTGTCAGCATGAGAACACTTCAACCATTTTGGGAGAGGGTGCCACCCATGATTTGGCACCCAAGGAGGTATGAAGATGTTGATGTGGAACTGTCAGGATTTGGGGAAACCCCTGACGGTTCACAACATCCAAGGGATTGTTAGATCCCATTCCCCCGAAGTAGCATTCTTTTGTGAGACTAAGAATCCTACTTTGAAGGTTGAGAGTGTGATGAAGAAGATTGGTTTTCATTCTGTTTTTACAGTTGATCCTTTGGGTTTGGCAGGGGGTCTTTGTGTTGCTTGGAAAGATGCAGTTTCTGTTCAAGTTCTAGCTCATGAAGGTTTCTTTGTTCATTTCAAGATTGATCACCAGATTCCGGGGCAGAGTTGGGAAGTTATTGGTGTGTATTTAAGTACTGAGGAGCGTCGATGAAGTGAGCAGTTTTATGAGCTCCTTCAAATCATAGAGCACAGTTCAGGCAGTGTGGTCCTTCTTGGTGATTTTAATGCTATTCTAGAGCATAATGAAAAACAAGGGGGTCGCCCTAAATCGGCTACCTCTATCCAAAACTTTAATGATTTTCTTAATACTGGAAGGTTAATTGACATTGGTTTTGAAGGGAATAAGTTCACATGGAGCAACAGACAATTTGAAGATGGTTTAATTCAGGAGAGGTTGGATCGGGTATTAGTCTCTAGAGATTGGTTTGATACATGTCCGAATGCTTTCGTTTCGCATTTAGATAGTTTTGGTTCTGACCATAGACCAATTCTACTGCAATCGGAAAGAATTGAGAGGAGAGCTAAAAGTCGTTTTAGATTCCAAGAATGATGGTGTAAAAGTGAGGAGGTGATTCAATTGGTTAAACTCACTTGGACTCAACATATTGAAGGTTCTCTTATGTTTAGATTGGCAGGTAAATTGAAGAACTGCAGTCATAAACTTGTTGATTGGCAAAGAAACAACTTCACCAACTCCCAAGTTAAAATTCAGACTCTTAATAAAAACAGTTTGGAGATTGAATTTGGTAAAGGAGAGCAAGCTGACCCTGTTTCTATTCGGATCTACGAAGCAGAAATTGAAGAGGCAATTATCCAGGAAGAAAGATACTGGAGAGAGAAATCTAGAGTGCAGTGGCTTAATTGGGGGGACCGTAATACAAAATTCTTTCATTCTAAGTTCAAAACTCGGAATCGAAGGAATAAAATCCGCATGTTAACAGATGATGACAGTTTTTCAGCTACTGATTCGAAAGGAATAGCTAACATTGCTCAGGCCTACTTTGCCAATCTATTTTCGTCTTCAAATCCGAGACCCTCTGATGAGGAGATTGCAGGTATTCCTGAGAAAGTTTCAGCAGAGACGAATAGGATGCCCACCAGGCCTGTTATTGAGAAGGAAATCAAGGCTGCAGTCTTTTCAATTAACCCCTTTTCCGCCCCCGGGGATGATGGATTCACTGGCAAGTTCTTTCAGTTTTTCTGGGAGACTATCAAGACTGATGTCATTTCGGCCAACTAGGAGTTTTTTCACAAGAGGTAAACTACTGCGCGCTCTTAATCATACTCACATCTGTCTCATCCCTAAGGTTGATAATGCTAGCTCTATGACTCAAATTCGACCTATTAGCCTTAGCTCTATTTTTTACAAAATTATTTCTAAGATTTTGGTGCACAGAATGCAATCTGTTATGAACCGAGTTATTAGTGATTCTCAGAGTGCTTTTGTAAAAGGCAGACTCATTAGTGACAACACTCTTATAGCTCATGAATTCATGCATTTTCTCAAGAATAAGAGATATAGTGATTGTGATTTAGCTCTAAAACTTGACATGAGTAAAGCCTATGATCGAGTTGAATGGTCTTATGTCTGGGCTATAATGCGGAAGTTGGGTTTTTGTACTAAATGGCTGGATTGGATTAAGGAGTGTGTGATGACAGTTTCTTACTCTGTTACTGTGGATGGTCAACCTTTCGGTTTCTTTAAGTCATTTAGGGTTCTTCGGCAAGGAGACCCCCATTCCTCTATCTTTTTTTGTTCTGCGCAGAGGGTCTTTCCTATCTGCTCCATAGAGGAGAACAGAGACATGAATTTCATGGTTTGAGACTTAATCATCGCTGCCCTAAAATCAACCACCTATTCTTTGCAGATGATTCAATTCTTTTCAGCAGGGCTACTAATTCAGATTGTCAAAATTTAATTAGGGTACTATAGATTTATGAAGAGATTAGTGGTCAGCAAGTTAATTTGAATAAATCTTCTATCTTCTTCAGTAAAAATACCCCGCTTGATGTGAGAAATTACTTGTCTGAAATTCTTTACGTTCCTCATGTTGGAACTCAGAATCATTATTTGGGTCTGCCAGCGATTGTTCATTGTTCTAAGAGGGCTACATTTAACTATATCAAAGTCAGGGTGTTTCAAAAGCTTCAACACTGGAAGAGAGGTTTGTTATCATCTATTGGTCGAGAAATTCTTATTAAGGCTATTGCTACTGTGGTTCCTATTTACTCTTTTAGTTGCTTTAAGCTACCTGAGACACTATTAGATGAACTTCAACGAGCTATTCTGCAGTTCTAGTGGGGTCAAAAGGGTTCTGAGCGGAGGATGCAGTGGGTGGGTTGGCAGATTACTTGTAGACCGAAGATTGAGGGTGGTTTAAATTTCAAAGATCTTAAGGCTTTTAATCTTGCTATGCTTGCGAAGCAAGGCTGGAGATTACTGATGCGTATTCACTCACTAATTTACAAGGTTTACTGCAGCAAGTATTTTAGGTACTCTAATCTATTACAAGCTGAAATTGGTCATCACCCATCTTGGGGTTGGAGAAGTATCCTTGAAGGCAGAAAAGTACTGGAGAAGGGTTCATTATGGAAGATAGGGAATGGTCACTCTGTCCGAATCAAAGAAGATTCATCGGTTAAAGATTACCTAGCACTTTCCTCTACTGTTATTCCAGGAACAAATTATATTCCTTCTTATGTTTCTGAACTCATGCTACCTAATAATACTTGGAATCAAGCTCTAATTTAAGCAATTTTTAACCGAGCAATTGCAACCGCTATACTGAATACCAATATTCAACAAGGTGATGATGTTCTAACCTGGAAAAAAGAGAAGCATGGACATTACTCTGTTTCTTCAGGATATTCTATTGCTTTCCAATTCAATCACCCTCCAATCAAATTTCTGCCTGCTTTATATGGAAGATAGCACATAATGGGTTACCTGTCAAAGCCAATCTCCATGCCCGAATCCCCTCCATTAGTGCTGAGTGCCCTCGATGTCTCTCACAAGATGAATCTCTCTCCCATTGCTTGTTTACTTGCCCTTATTCGGAGGAAGCTTGGCGGCTACTGGAGATTCCCGTTCCGGCACCTACATCTTCACCGTGGCAATGGTGGTTGGAGCTTCATCGGACCCTTTGTCAGCAACGTGCACCGAA
Organism: Stylosanthes scabra; assembly: GCA_036250425.1. NCBI lineage: Eukaryota > Viridiplantae > Streptophyta > Magnoliopsida > Fabales > Fabaceae > Stylosanthes > Stylosanthes scabra. Next base: position 13,992 of record JASCZI010091459.1, on the reverse strand, counting down.
CGACTTCCTCGAGCTGGTGGCGAACCTCTTATGGCTTCTCTGGAAAGCTAGAAACGAATGGATCTTCAACGGTCCTCGCCAATCTCCAACCGATTGTTTCTCGTCAATCTCCAACAGATTGTGTCTCTACTTCTCAAGCTCTTTTGCAGGATCGCAAATCCAGGATCCCTTGAACCCTATTTCCTAAATGTCTTAATTCCCCTTCTATATTCCTACAATCTTTCTATTAGACTTTGTTGTTGGATCTTTTTATTTTTACCCCTGCTTGTAGTCCAATTTGGACATTTCCTACTTAATAAAGTACCTACCTTTGATTTAAAAAAAAAAAAAGAACGGAAAAATTTTTTAAATAAATAAAATTAATTCCTTATTTACCAAAATTCGCAAGCCTACAATTATTTACCATTTTTCATTCTATTACTAGTACCGGCGTGATACTGGGTTCATTTCAGTACTGCCTTAGGTCGATACTGGGCTAAAAAATTTAAAAAAAAATTACACCAGTACCGGCCTAAGGCGGTACTGAAATGAACACATACCGCCTTAGGCCGGTACTGTGTTCATTCCAATACCGCCCTATGATAGGCCGGTACTGGGTTATTTCCAATACCGCCCCATGATGGGCTGGTACTGGGTCGTGCAGACCAAAAATGTGTTGCCTATATAGAGAGCAACATGGTGTGCAATTTGTTAGGAAAACAATCCCACACACTCTCACAAAAGAAAAAAATGGCACAAGAGTTATTTTATTTCATAGTACACCCCAATGGTGTCATAGTTCGATGAGAGAACGGGGCGTCTTTTGAGTCAAGCGCTCCGGTGATGTTTACGCATACTCGCGTGGAGACGTTGGTTGAGTTGAAACAGCTAATTCTGTCTCATTTTGGGCCGGCAGGCAGTCGGCAAATTGGTCATCTTGCATATCGTTTCCAAGCGATTACCGTGGATAATCGATTAGAGTACCGACCTTTTCGGATTAGCAAGGACAACCATGTATGGATGACGTTCGAGTTGCATAAGAGGGTCATGGACGGCAAGGTTCTGGAGTTCTTTGCCGAAGTGCGTTACGTCGGAAGCTCTACGCATACATGCTAAAAATTAAATAATGTCTATCATAACTTATAGGTAAAAATCTAATGCTCTAACATACTCTAATTAAATTATCATCACTAATACAATTAAACAAATCATAACTCCTAACGTGCACTAACGTTAAATAATCATACATGCTAAAAATTAAATTAACTCCTATTGTACACTAAGATCAAACATGCTCTAATTATTATTTAAAATTACTTATAACCAGAAAAATAGTAATTCTGACCTGGAAGTCCTGTGCCCCAACTACGTGAACATCCCCACTGAGCCTGTTGATGTCCGGACTACGCAATGCAGGCTGTCGTTGGCCACGCCCAGCGGCTCTGCCATGTCCCCGGGCGGTAGGTGGTCGTCGTCCGGGTCCCGCTGCCTCACCCTAATCACCCCTTGCCATAACAGAACAAGTAGCGCTTTTTTTCCTAGAATGTGTAAGAGAGAGTGAATATTAGCAAGAATCTACTCTCACCCCGCCCCCATATATATAGGCGGATAAAATGCCAGTACCGGCCCATCATGGGGCGGTATTAGAAATAACCCAATACCAGCGCATTATAGGGCGGTATTGGAATGAACACAGTACCACCTTAGGCCGATACTGATGTAATTTTTTTAAAAATTTTTTAGTCCAGTATCGGCTTAAGGCGGTACTAAAATGAATCCAATACCGCCTTAGGCCGACACTAATAATAGAATGAAAAATGGTAAATAATTGTAGGCTTGCAGATTTTGGTAAATAAGGAATTAATTTTATTTATTTAAAAAAATTTTCCAGTTAAGAACACTTTTTTTTTATCTCCACATTTTTTTTTTCTCAAATTCATAGTTAGTTGGCCCATTTATCGTATTTTTGTTGTGATTTTACCATTTTGGACACACATTAGGGAAATGTTTAACTTCTGCAACACACCTCCATTATGTCGTGATTCCCTTTCTGAATCGCGGTCAACAATTCAACATCGCTATAGACTCATCTCTGTTGGTACAGGTGTCTTAACGCATTCGCTGATGTAGCTTGGTCATGTTTGGCCAGAAAAACCCATAATGCACTTCTGCACCTAATCATAATTATATATAGTCTACCACCTAATCATAATTATATATAGTCTACCACGACGAAGACCGTACTTTTATCTAATATTTTTAAATATTATTGACTAATTACTAGAAGAAAAAAAAATAAATTTTCAATTTTGCTAGCCTCATATATAACACTGCTATTAAAATAATGAATAAAGATTTTTAAAGTTGTTAACTTTATAAAATTATAAAGTGATGTCTTAATCACTTTTGATTTTATAATTCTTATTACTAGTGATTTCACCATTTAAATTTAAAGATGATCAAACCACCATTTTATCCTCTAAACTAACAAACATCTTTAGAGGAATTAAAAGACGATACAAGTATCGTTATTTCTCTTGTGAGGGTAGAATGGCATCAAACCCTGACATCCATATGGATTTATTATTGGCGAAATAGGTATGTAAAGATACAATCAAGCAGAGACCGTCGTAATTAAGAGCTGACAAGTGACAAGGATGATGAAAAACAGAAAGCAACGAAATGCAGATCAGATCAGATTACAAGAAATTAAGTATGGGATGGTAGCGCCAGCAATAATTACTTGCATGGAGCATTGAGTTTGTGTCTTAGATATTCATCAGTATGACATGGACCCCCTACTCCACCGCTATTGCAAGTGGTGTATGGTTGTCCTCCAGAAGGACAGGATATTGACGATTGACCTGGGTTGGGGGTTTTACCAGCGACATAGTGACCCATAGTTGCAAGCATTCTTCTTTGTTGATGCTGTTGATCCATCCACATCTCATCTTCTTCTGCATCATCAGAAACTAGGCAGTGAAGGCCAATGCACCCAGAAGTAGTAGTAGTATTCTTCTCTGATGAAGAATTTCCTTCATTATTGGCGGCAGAAGCAACTGTCATCACCAGTACTAGTGCAATAAGAAGCACTTGTGACCAAAAAAATAGCTTCATCATCATTCTCATCACAAGGTCTCTCTCAACTTAAGCATTATTTCTTGCTCTATATATAAAAGATGCCACTACTAGATACAGTACACGACGAATCGAATGAATATATATTTATATTGAGCCCGTGACAGTTCAGTAGCTGTTCTTTAATTTCTCTTCATATTATATTAGGTGTATAATAAGGTTATTCGATCGGGTTACTATAAAAAAAGAATTAGAGCGCTGAGCTATGAATGTATGTTATGCTATCGTTGTTGTTCCTACATTAATTTACATGCTTATATGTATACTATGCTTATATATATTGGAACAATAAAGAATTGCATTGTGAACTCGCTGATATATTTTATTTTCTAGAAGAAAACTATATTATATATGTTTCAAGTTTAACTAAAGGGCTAATAATTTAAAGTTGTCTTTAGTAAAAACCATAATGTATGTGCTGATCAGTACTCTACTTAATTGTGATGAGTTGTATGGCGCTTAGGTCCAAAAAAGCACTAGACACGTGAACTTAATAATGCAATGTTATTCTCACTAAAATAATGGTAATAGTAATTAGTGAGGTGTTATAATCACGATTGTGAAAATTAATTCAAATCAGTACTTGAATCATGAAGTTAGTTGTTGAAAGGGAATTGATGAAATTTGATTAGAGTTGAGAACAATATAATAACATAATATATTTATGTATAGAATATATTTGTATTTTAAAATTATTTTATTACTTTAAATTAATTAACCACTAAACTATCAATAAAATATGTATAGAATATATTTAATTTTTATTTTAAAATTATTTTATTACATTTTTAACTATTTTTTCCATTTTTTTTACCAATTCACCCACAATTAATGTTTTTACTTTGAATTGAATTGGTCTAAAAGTTGATATTTAATTAACTTGGCCGAACCAATCAAATTCAATCCGATTATTAGAACATTATGGTTATAATCTCGAATTTCTAATTTCTAATTTCTAATATCTTAAGAATTTTGGTTGTAACTACTTAGTCTTGACCCTATATGGTACATATTCATTTTTTTTTTAAATTCTATTAAAATTCTAACCGACAATAATACCCAAGATCAGACATGGATTGGTACGTAAAATTATATTTTAATGAAAAGATTTATTATTGGGGACAATGATTAATGGAAAGATGTACTATATTATTCATAGCTATAATAGGACTAATAGGAGGGACATAAGTATTTGTTAGCATTTGTCGTGGTTAAGCCATAAGTCAAATAAAATGTCTTTCACTCTTAATGATAAAATAATTGTGAAGTTGAGAAGAGCTATATTCACTAAACTGTATATTTCATGTAAACATATCATGAAAAGTTTAAGTACGTATAGTTGATGATGAGAACAAAGAAACAAGTAATATTATTTATATATCTAGTTTATATATGCACCTCATCAACTGACTATACAAAAAAAAAAAAAAAAATATGGATACAATAACGCTGCGACTTTGACCATCGATCTGTGTTATCTACTTTATATATGCACTTCATCTCCTTTTTTTTTTTTTTTACTTGCTTCTTGTTTATATCTTTGTGTTGCAGAAATATAAGGGGGCGTGTATATACAAGAGTGACTGAAATCATGAAGTTACTATTATCAAAAGTTTATAACCAAAGGAAGTGACCTGTTTTAAAGATTATATCTTTAATATATTTTTTCTTTTTTTTTTCATCTTATATATGTTAAATTTCTTTTTAGAGTTCAACAAGATTGAATTATTTAAAACTTTTCGATAATAGAGAACTGATATCATATCATGTAAAAATATCATGTAATTATGTTCAAATACAATTATACAAATGTTATTTGATTATTTTTAATATATTTTAATATATATTTTATATTAGTGATTAATTTTAGTAGTTGATGTTAGATTTATATTTTATCTTAATTTTATTTTAGTCTTAATCTTATTTTAATCTTAATCTTAATTATCTTAATTATCTTAATCTTATCTTATCTTATCTTAATCTTAATAGTATACAATTGGGAAATTTAAGGGCTGACGTGGCGGTTGGAGAATAAAATTAGAAGATTAAATGCTTATGTGTCATCATTAGAAAATTTATTTTTTTAATTACTTTTAATTGTAATATTTAATTATGTTTAAAATTTTAAATTTCAAATATAAGATATGGTTGTTGAAGTAATTTTAAAATTTTAATTTTATCTTGTTTTAATTTTTTTATTTTTTAAAATTATTGTATTTAAAATTTTAAATTTTAAATATATGATAAGGTTGTTGACATAATTATAAAGTGATTTATTGTTTAATTAAAGTATGAAATTTTCAATACAAAAAAAAATATAAAATTTTTTCTTTATATGGTTATTAAAGAATTTTGGATAAAATTTTTATATTTTTATATTTTTTAATTTAATTTTCTATAAAATTTTAAAATTTAAATATACAATATGATTGTTGACATAATTATATAATATTTTGTCTTTTTTTTTCTATTGACTTGGCCCACCTAGAGAAAAAAAAAAGGGAACAAGAGGAACAAAAGGGAAAGAGAGAGGAAAGGAAGAGAGAGAATGAGAGAGATAAATAGGCACAAAAAAGGATACGGGAGAGAAGAGAGAAAATAAGGGAGGGAACGAGTGGGAAAGAGATAGAGAAAGAGATATAGGAAGGGAGAGAGGAAAATGGAGAGAAAGCGTGGAAGAAAGATACAGGGATGGAAAGAGAGAAAAAAAAGGGGGAATGGTATAGGGATGGAGAGATAGGAAGGGAGAGCGGGGAGAGAAAAAGAAAGGAAGAGGGAGACAGAGTGAGGAGGAAAAAGAGATTGGGGAGAGAAGAAAAGAAATAACGGGAGAGAAAGGAAAAACAGAGACTGAGGGAGAAATGGACAGAGTGAGAAGAAAGAGAATAAGAGCGGATGAGAGAGAAAGAGATAGACGATGAGTGATACAATGATGGAGAGAGAGGGAATGGAGAAGGAAGAAAAAGATATAAGAATAGGGATAAAGAGATATGGAGAGGGAGAAAGGAGAGGGAGACAGAGCAAGAAAAGTAGAGACAGAGAGAGAAAGAGAGTGGAAAAAAGAGAAAGGGATGGAAAAGACGCAAGGAAGAGGGAAAGATATAGAGAGAGGGGGGAGAGCGAGCGAGAGAAAAAGAAAAAGCGAAGGAGAGAGGGACACATAGAAAGAACTAGAGAGAGTGAGAGTGAGGGAGAGAAAGGGAGAGAGAAAGAAAGAGAGACAGAGAAGGAGAGAGAGGGAGAGCGTGATACGTCTTCAAGAGTCACATATCACATGATATCTATTTAGCTTTGTAAATTTTGACAAAGTGAATGCACTTGAATTTGATTACACTTACTTAGTTGGTAAGTTCAATTTTTTACACTAAATAAATATGTTTTAATCTGGTCGAATCAATCTGTTGGATCCAATTTTCAGTCCATAATAATATATTTAATATGTTGATTACATAGTCTTGGTGAAAATATCGTACTAAAATCGATAAGTTATTTCTTACAAATTATTATATGCAATTTATTACGATATTAAATTACAATATAGAGCCCATGCATCGCACGGGTTTAATCCTAGTAATTATTTAAATAAGAAAATCCTCTAATATTTTTTAGGGTCAAATACTATTTTGGTCTCCATGATTCTTGTCGAAAATCAAAATCGTTTCTAAAAATTTTTGTGTTCAAAATTGTCCCTAACGTTTATTTATTGAGATTCTATCAAAATACCACCATTACTTCGCTTTACATAATAACTATCAATAATAGTACCAAAATAACTTTTTTTTTTAAATCCAACAATGTTAATTTTATTGAAGGGTAAAGTATCATTTTCGTCCCTAAGATTTGGGGTAAGTCTCAAAGATGTCCCTAACGTTTAAAATGTTCTATTTGTATCCCTAACGTTTTGAAAAAATATCAATTTTGTCCCACCGTCAAACAATTATAAAAATTACTAACAAAGCCATACATGTATGAGTTAGTTTATAATACCAAAATATTATAAGTGACGTGTTCACTTCATTTGTGTTCATTATTATTTTCCATACTATTATTACACAATACAAAAACCAAAAGAAGAGAAACATGTAACGATTCTTCTTTCTCACCCAAACTTTACCCTTTTTTAGTTGTTCGAGTGTGATTGTAGTAAATATTGGCTCTAAAAAGTTAATAGTTAATTTATTTTGCATTTGAAAGAGTATATTGTTGGAATTTATACTAATAGAATTAACAGTGGGACAAAATTAATATAATTTCAAAACGTTAGGGATAAAAATAGGACGTTTTAAATATTAGGGATATATTTAAAACTTACTCCAAACGTTAAGGACGAAAACGATACTTTATCCTTTATTGAATCACAACTTAAAATTTTATTTTCTATACTTATTCGAAAATGACTGGTATTGTTGATGGTGATTATCATGAAAAAAAAAATTAATGCTGAAGGTAATATAATTTAATGAAATATTTTGTTGTTGAAATAAATTTATGATTAAAAAAATAATTTTAAAATATAAAATATACGTTAGGAACGATTTTGAATAATAATATTGATTTTCAGTTAAAACTATAGGGACCAAAATATAACTTAATCTTATTTTCTATTTAATTGCAAATTTTTTTCTAAATTAAATATTAACTTTTAATTTAAAATAAAAACTATATAAACAATATAATTCATTGTTTTTATTAGTTTTTAATCAATTAGTATGTAAAATAAAAATATATTAAAATTCACTATCAAAATCGATGGTCTTTGGCGAATCAACTATAACTTAAGTCACATTTATTTTTTTTTAATTGAGATCTCGAGTTCCATTATATCATCTAATATATTTTTTATTAAAAAAAAAAAAAACCTAGTGGTTATTGAGGACTTTCCAAAAATTTTTAAAGAAATTACATATCAAACTTCACATTACCTTTTATTTATAATGAAAGTTTGATTTTTCAAGTAGGGAAAAGTATATTTATACCCCTGACTTTTAAAAAATTATACAAATTTACTCCTGACTTTTGTGAAATACTTAATAACCCCTAACCTTCGTAAAAACAGTACAATTATACCCCTCTGTTGTTTGACTCGGTTAAAAAAAACGAAAATTACTAAAAAAACATTTGTGATTTTTCTTTTCCATCATGTGAGTGATTTTGAAAGGAATTCTATTGAAAGTTTTCATTTCTTTTAGCTCAGTCAAACTTACAAAGGGGCATAATTGTACTATTTTTTCGAAGATTAGGGGTTATTAAGTATTTTACAAAAGTCAAAGGTAAATTTGTACAATTTTTTAAAAGTCAGAGGTATAAATGTACTTTTACCTTTCAAGTAACCAAAAAAAAAGTTTGATTTTTCAAAGGTTTACGTCAACTTGTTTGGATCTTTACATTTTTTTCTCCCTCTGTGAGCACTGAGTAGCTTCCCTTCCCCTGCATTAAATGCCAATTCTAATCCTACCTTTTGCTGTTGTAAGTTGTAACATTCAGTAATTAAACTTTGTTTGACGATGACAAGCACACACTTTGACGCAAGAATAATGTTTCAGTACATGAGAAAGATCAAGTTTCTCTCCTTATTACCATCATTACTATTGTTTCTGCTGCAACAACTTTTCTTCTTCACTTCCCCAGTCAACTCATACGTACCTATCGATTATTTTGCTGTCAACTGCGGCTATTCAGGAAACATCACCATTCATGATCGCAACTGGATTGGAGACGTTGACCCCAACTTATTCTCTACAATTGAATCATCATCATCACAGCCATCACTCATAACCGCTCATACAATTCCTACCTATTCTTCAGTTGATTCGGTTCCCTTTGGAACCGCACGCATTTTTCACTCTCAATTCACATACTCTTTCCCTCTCAAAACTCCCGGCCCAAAGTTCCTTCGTCTTCACTTCTATCCAACAACGTATCTCAACTTCACTCCCTACGACTCTCTCTTCTCTGTGACAGCTGGCACCTTCACACTTCTCAAAGATTTCAACGCTTCCCATTGGGTTCTCCAGGGAGGCGACGACGACACTGTCTCCAAAGAATACTGCATCAACGTTGAAGCAGGTGATAACGAGAGACTCACTCTCAACATAACCTTCATTCCCAGCACTCATGCCTATGCTTTCATCAACGGCATCGAGGTGGTGTCCATGCCTTCCTTCCTCTATTACACAGATCTTTCAAACGACACCGGCTTTGAGCTCGTTGGTCAAGGCACTGTCTCATACCAACTTCAAAGTGACAAAGCTCTCGAGACACTTTACAGAGTCAACGTCGGCGGCAGTCAGGTTCCAACCGCCAAGGATACCGGCATGTTCCGCTACTGGGACGACGATTTTACTCGCTACTTGGAGCAGCAGCATCCACATAGCATTCAGAGTGGCTTTGCAGTTCACCTGAACTACAGAAACAACACCGTCCCAAATTACACCGCACCTGAAGTTGTGTACTTAACTGCCCGAAGCTACGGTATGAATGAGACTGCGAATTACAATGTAACTTGGAACTTCCAGGTGGATTCGCAGTTCTATTACATGGTGCGGTTACATTTTTGCGAGTGGGACAAGAATATCCAGCACAGTGGAGACAGAGTCTTCGAGATCTTTATTGCTGACACCATGGCTGAAGAACTCGCAGATGTGATTCTATGGAGTGGCGGAGATCTAATTCCTACTCATAAAGACTACGCTGTGTTTATGATTTCCAAAGGAAACTTGTCCAAGAAAGTCAACCTTTCTGTTAAGCTCCAACGCAGGCGGTTGCTACAAGGAACCAGGATCAGTGATGTCATATTGAACGGCATCGAGATCTTCAAGATAAGTGATGGAAGTAACAATCTCGCCGGACCTAATCCCGATCCAGTTCCATCCCCACCACAACTACTTCAACCGAATTCACAACAGTCCAAGAAGAAACACACCACTGTCATCGTCGTTGCCGCAGCTACAGTTTCATGCCTCGTGCTAATTATTGTTGGTGGCCTCGTACTTTTCCGACTAAAGGGAAGAACGGTTCTTGGAAGGGAAGGAAGGCAAAGAAAGAAAGCGGCATCAGAAGGATCTTCTTCACTACCATCACACCTGTGCCGCTACTTTTCAATAGCGGAGATCAGAGCAGCCACGAACAACTTCGACGAAGTGTTCATCATCGGGGTTGGAGGGTTTGGAAATGTGTACAAGGGCTACATCGACGGTGGTGCAACTGCAACTCCGGTTGCCATTAAACGCCTCAAGAAAGGCTCAGAGCAAGGTGAAAAGGAGTTCCTGAACGAGATCGAGATGCTTTCCCAGCTTCGCCACCTTCATTTGGTGTCCCTCATCGGTTACTGCAACGACGGTGCAGAGATGATCCTTGTGTATGAGTTCGTGCAGCGTGGAACACTCCGTGACAACGTGTACGGTTCAGATAAAGAGCCTCTCACATGGAAACAGAGGCTGGAGATTCTATTGGGTGCAGCAAGAGGGGTGCATTATCTTCATGCAGGTGCGAAGCACAATATCATCCACCGTGACGTCAAGAGCACCAACATCTTGCTAGATGAGAAATGGGTAGCGAAGGTCTCAGACTTTGGGTTGTCTAAAGTGGGACCCACAGGGATGTCCACGACCCACGTCAGCACCATTGTGAAGGGTAGCCTTGGGTATTTAGATCCTGAGTATTACAAGCGTCAACGCTTGACTTTAAAATCTGACGTGTACTCGTTCGGTGTGGTCCTTCTTGAGGTATTGTGTGCGAGGCCACCTTTGGTTCGTAGCGTGGACAAGCACGAGGCAAGCTTGGTTGATTGGTTTCGGAGATGTCATGATGAAGGAAATCTTGATCGGACGGTTGATCCGTTTCTGAAGGACTCTATCAAGCCGGAGTGTTTGAAATGGTACGCACAAACGGCGTTGAGTTGTTTGCATGATGATGGAAATCAACGGCCCTCGATGAGTGATGTGGTTGGTGCTCTTGAGTTTGCACTGCAGTTGGTGGACGCTGAGGACAGTAACAGTAGTTTTGGTGGGTCCCACAAGGGTGAAAAAAGGAAACCGTTATTCTCTTCTAGCGATGAATCTGGGTCCAACAGTAAGGTGACTACAATTTCAGCCAGCAGTGAGGAACAATCAATGGATTCAGCTTTTGTGTTCTCTGAAATTGGTCAACCAAAAGCACGATAAATAATATAGTGATGAACTCGTTTGCTTATTATTGCTTGGATTTTAGTTTGTGTCTCTTAATTCTTAACCTATAGTTGAAAATGTGTATAAGCGTGAATAATGTAATATGGATAGAGTTGGTTGTTGCTTGTGTTTTGATTAAATTTTAGTTTTTCTCAATGCAAGTTGGCAATATGTAACACATCCTTTTGCTATGCCTATGAATAATTGGGTCAGTTGAATCGTATCGTACTAATTCTTTTCTTAATAAATGAATGGGGCTAGTACTAGAGCGTGCTACCTCATCAATTTAAATACTTAAATATGAGATAATGGCCATAATAATGCTGAATTATTGTGTCCTCCCTACCAATTTGTGTCACGTCATTGGATGTTTAACTATGGTGAAAAGAGACCAATATTTTGGAGTTTTGCCTTGATTTTCTATTTTGAATATTACGCAAAGACTTCCCAAGTCTTCTCCCCACACTTTCAATGCATACTACGTTTTTTTGGAAAAAAATTTCTGGGCTATTTTTATACAAAGACTATTTATCATATTCGATGATTAATATTATAATATTTTAAATTTTTTTTATACATAACATATTTTAAAAATATAGATTTTACTTAGAAGTATTATTATTTATTTTAGTTAAATCATTAATTTAATTTTAATACTAATATTTTGTATATTTATTTATAAATTTATAAATAGAATATTTTTTAAATATTTTTCAAGCAGGGTCTAATTAAGTAAAAATTCTCCAATTCTCTTAAGTTTAATTTGAAAAGAAATTTTATAGTTTATCAAGCAGGGTCTAATTAACAATGATCACTTTCATATATGGTGTTTTTTTTTTTTTTTTATCGTACTTACATAACCGGTCTGGGAAGTATGGCCTGTGATATTAAGTATAGGCAAATTCTTTGGGGCATTGAGAATTTTGTTCAAATTTGCTGAAATATGACTTAACTATGATATAATAATTAGAATCTGAATTTAACTCTTAAAATTTTTTCGAGATTACAATTCAAATAAGACATACAAAATAGAAGCCGATTCAGAAAGCCAATTTACTGTAACTTGTGAGACTGGTTCACCGGTTATTCGGGTTGAGCATATAAGTTTCCACCTCTAAACTCCCTGTATGCTCCGTGCAAGACTTGTTAGTTGACTTGATGCATTTCCCTTGATTCTTGATTGCCTGTCCATTATACTTTAGTTACAAGGGTTTATGTATCTATATTTGTGTCTTAAAAAGCACACGTAATTATTATAAATAACAAAACTTTTTAAGAAAAATGACATTTGTGTCCCCAATCTTTTTAAATTAGTTTAAATGTATCCTTGACTTTTGAGAAATATTAGAGTGCTCCTCACCTTTAAAAAAATAAGACTATTATATTCCTCTATTGGTCTGACACACCAAATGGCAATGAAAATTGCTTGTGTGACTGAAACGGGTCTCATTTTGATTCAACGTTGTTTAGCGTGGACCCATTCTTGCTTCATATGTCCAACATGACGTTTTTTTCCAAATTGTGAAGCTCATATACAATAGTCAAAACGAAGTCGTTCCTCCTCTCATTCGTTCCCCACAAAACTCCTATCTCGACCGTGTTACTACACACTCTGCCCTAACGTATAATCGAAGATGATAGTGCAATAACACTGCCAATATGAGGATTTTGTGAGGAACGGATGAGAAGAGAAACAACTTCGTTTTGGCTATTGCATATGAGCTTCATAATTTGGGGAGAAACAACATTGTTTGGGATACAGAAAGCGAGAATGAGTCCACGATGAACACCGTCGAATCAAAACACAACCCGCTACAGTCATATAAGCATTCTCCATTGCTATCTGACGAGTCAGACCAATAGAGGGGTATAGTAGTCCCATTTTTTCAAAAGTGAGGGGCACTCTAGTATTTTTCATAGGTCGATGGTACATTTGTACTAGTTTAAAAAGATTAGGGGTACAAATGTCTTTTTCCCAACTTTTTATTAAAAGAAAAAATATACGTACCAATAATTTTCTAACCAATAAATTAGCCAACATAAAGTAGAACATTCATAACCACTGTTTATAAAACATCCATAATGAAAATCATAGAATATTCGAAACCTAAATCAATAATCAGATAACTTTATATTTCTTTAGAAACAGAACATTCGAAATATAAACAAATAAAACATCTAATTTAAGTTATTAATTAATATTTACTGAATTTTTATTGATTATCTAGATTTTTTTTTTCAAAATATAAAAAATTAAATTCTCAATACACGTGAATATCATTTGGCACTTAACGATAATAATTAAGAGAAAATTAATCAAATAATCAATTTGACTCACATTAATTTGTTTTAAATTTTAGATTTAAAATTTAAATATTTTCAATAATAAATTTTTTTTCAAAATTTTCTTTTAAATTTATATCTAACTTTTTGGAAATTCAAGAATAAATACTATTTAAAGACAAATTTAATCATTAACTCTTCTAAAAATTAAAAATTATGCTAGATGTATATCAAAATTAGCTATCAAAATAAAATACATATTTAATTTAACTTATTTTTAGTGTATATTTTATATTCTAATATATATTATACATTAATAATTAATTTAATGGCTGATTTTAGTATACAAATACAATAGTTGAAAAAGTAATACAAGTATTCAATAGCTGTACTTCTATTTATCGAATTATTACTGCACCTTAAACTC